>VZRX01018588.1:0-113936 GCA_013398075.1 Notiomystis cincta | reverse complement strand
TTTTAAAAGGCTTACCCTCTTTTTTTTTTTTTTTTTAGGATACTGGATATTTAAAGCATAACTTTCTGGAGCTAGGAGCTGAGCAGATGGTTAAATAAATCCTGGCTCTCCAAAGCAATGGAGCATTCCACCTCTTTGGAGGGCAGAGAGGAATGCACTGGCTCCAAAGCTGGAGGAGAGTGGTGGTGAAACCTACTGGTTTACTGGTTATAGATAACTTGAAGAAGGGAATGTGCCAGGGAGAAAAAGAAAAATGAAGTTGTAGGAAGAAGAAGAAGATAAACAGCCAAGGTAACTAAATTTAAAGGGAGCAACAAAAGAAAAAATTGAAATGCAGGAAACTACTTTTTTTATCTTGTCAAAGCCACTACTCTTCCTCAGCTTATAGATGGGGTTAGGGAATGAGTGTTGAGTATGAGAGAATGTACTACAATGTGAAATCCTTTTCCTTTCATTTTATAATCAGTACTTTCACTCTTTCATTTTGTTCTGTTTTCTAGAGGTACCAATTGTATTCACAATTTAGGAGTACATAGGTTCACCACAGCTACTGTACTGAGTCTTAGACATACCAAGCATTATTTTCTTTATTGCTGTTACTCTAGTCAGTTATAGCTGCCTTTTTGACTTTGTGGCTAAAACAGTGTTGATAACACACCAGCATTTTGGCTACTGTTAAATCCTTCTTGCACAGCATCAAAGCTTTTTCTTTTTCCCAACTCTGTGCCCCCAGCAGGTAGGCAGGGCATGGGCAGGAAGGTGGGAGGGAACACAGGGGACAGCTGACCTGAAGGGGCCAAAGGGATGCTCCATACCATATGGTGCCATGCTCAGCAATAAGAGCTGAGGTAGAAGGCAAAGAAGAGGAGATTGCTCCAAGGTGGCCACTGATTTGGCATCAGCCTGCTTGTGGGAGGTGGTGAGCGATTGCCTTCGCATCACTTCACATCACACCTTTTTTCTTCACCTATTAAATTGTTTTTGCTTTGACCCATGAGTTTTCTTACCTTTGTTGTTTCTGTTCTCTCTGCCATCCCACTGGGGAGAGGGGAAAGATGAGTGAGCACCTGTTGGCTGGGGTCAACCCACCACAGGAACACTAACAGAATTTCATAAAGTCAGTCAAAATGTCTTGAAATTACTCAAATTCTTACTGTAAGCAACATATTCAGACAACCAATAAAGCTAAAATATCTTCAGATCCTTTAGTTATCTTCTCAGTTTTGGTTCTGTTATCCCTCTCACATAAACCAGGCTGTCATGGCAGTCAGGGGAACTTTTGCATTGCTTTGGCTACAGGAGGACTCAAGGAAAAGAAACCTGTTTCAACAGGTCTTCTAGGATGGACATTAATATGTATTATTTGTGGAAGAAGCCTTGGAACATGGTGCCCCAGGCCTCTTTACTTGAGACATGAGAAAAGTACCTAGTGAAAACTAACAGCAGGAAGCACTCTGCTTCAAGACTGATGACAATAAGGGGTAAAAGAGAAAAGGAAGAGGAGAAAAACTCTCAGCACTCCTTCCCTGCATTTTGGGAACCTAATTTTGGCAGCTCTGCAGGCTCAGAGCTCTGCTAAGATGTATTCTCTCTTAATATTTTAATGAGCTGAGCAAATGACAGTCCCAGCTGAGTACTTGTCTTTGTTGCTGTTGCTAAGCAAAACAATGGTAAAAAAAGCTCCTTTTTCATCTTCTAAATCACAAAAACAACCGAACCATTTGTTTGATATGTGCAGAAATTCATTCTACCTCTATGCCAGATCAACCCACACACCTCAGTTCACTCTTTCATGTTTTACATACATACTTGTTCAATTTCTCTAACATATGCCATGACACATCCCCATCTGATTGTCCTGCACATCCTATATATCTTTCAGGCCACACAGAGTTCATTCAGTTTGTCCTATTCATCTGGGCTCCAGCACAGCTCATGGTAATACACATCAATGCAGGTTTCTGTTCTCTGGATTGGCTGAATATCTTGCCTTGCTGGCTCGTGCAGTTTTAGAGTTCAGCAATGGCATAAGAGATGCTGGCATATTTTTGCATTCCTGCTCTCCTTCGGTGACTTCCTGCTTTCCTAAAAAAGCTTCCTGTTTTCTTTTCAAGTTAAGAAATGTTCCAGACTTCCTTCTCTGTTATCTATCAAATAACTATTTGCATTTCTAATTTTTCCTTTCTTTTTCCTTTCTCTCTTACATTTTCTTTAGCCATCTGTCTACATTTTCTTTAGCCATTCGAGTTTTCATTCATGGGTAGTTAAAGGAAGTTCTAGTCTCACATATATTTTGGTGGGGCCTGATATCTACTCTGTTCTTCAGTGGCTTGTCTGCTCAAAACCTGCCTTGTGATAAAAAAGTTTTATCTAATGTGATATTAAACCATTTTTTCTGTACTGTGAGTAAGGAAATGCCTACTTAAAGGGTCAGTGAGTGGTAACAATCCCTTCCTGATCGATGCTGATCTCTGATCCTGAACCCTGACCTGGAAGACACAGTGAACAAGCGTGTTGGGGAGCTACAGGTAACAGTTCCAGTCTGAATAACGGGGCAGAGCAAAATAAGCAAGTGATTATTAGCCCTCCATAGGCCATTGCTAATAGATTTGCATAAAAAGAAGGGAAATTTCTACCCCTTGGTGATACCATCTGACATAAGTGCTTTCATGGCTGACAAAGATACTGAAAAAAGAACCATAAGTAGGAAAAAATATTTTCAGTTATACTGAGTGTTTCACTTTGATGGATCTTCCTTTGACCATGGAGTTCAACATTACATTTGTGCTCTCAGGTTTCTAATATAATGAGATTACTATAAAACACCACCATCAAAACAAACTAACAAATAAACAAACAAACTAACATAGCATCATTTTCCAAGTTCCAGTATAGCAGCATTTTGTTTTCCTTCATGACAGAGAGCTCTGAGTACTCATGAGCTCACTGTCAATGAGCACTTTAAAGGAAGACAGGCTGCTGAATTTTGGAAGTGTTTTCTATGCTCACCACAGTTACCTTTTTGTCTGTCTGCTGGGCACAAATCCTGAGCAAGGTACAATGCTCTACCTCATTTTCCTCAGCCTTTTGCTCTCATCTCTGGAATCTACACCTTTCAAGTGCAGTTAACCGATTACACACGAAAAAGGAATTTAATAAATCACATAGGCACACTGTAAAGGATTTTCATGCATTCCTTTCCTATGTAAATGGTCTGTAACTTTTTCATGAATCAGGCCCATAGACTCTTTATTTCACATTTCCATCCTCCTTCCCCTGTAGAATTGCAATTTAAATGATCCTTAAACTTTTGAAGACAATTAAAGATTAGCTTTGCATATCAGTGACCTACCAGCAATTCCCCTGTAAATCTGTGATATATGTACAGTGTTTGATCTACACCTGCCTGATTTCAGGAAGGTAGAAGTGTTTCCATGCTGCTCTGAACTCTAGATAGGGTTGAATAGACCCAGAAGACACCACAAAATAGCTACCACTTCCTGAAAGCTTCACACAGTTCAAGGATACCATTGTGGATTGCCATGGTTTTTTGACTTCATTTGAGTTTTGAACAACACATAAATCATTAAAAGGGTTTCATCTGCCTTCCTAGAAAGATTTAAAGGATGCTCAGAAAATCCTTTTGGTTGGTTATGTGTTTCTTTTCTTACATCAAGCCATAACAGTGTTTTGTTAGAAATTGTATAGCTTTTATTCCCAGAAGCAGCAATGGAGACTTATAACTGTGGCTGTCTGTGCAGCCCCCCTCAACCCAAAACTCAATTTCTGTATTGCAGCAGCCCCATCAGACATGATCTGCATGGGTTCTTAGAGGAAATGAAGGCTGCCTGACAGCTTGGAATGACCATGTGTGACTTGATCAAAGGTGGAGTAAGATGTACCAAACTGTAGGACTCAGCACGTTACGAGATTTTGAGTGAATTGTGAAATATTTGAACAAGATTCTTTTCCTTCCCTTTCAGCCCTTGCCAGCTTCCTCCCTCTGGAAAAGCACTTTAATACATAGAATATAAATTAACAGGTCTCCAAAAGAGTTGATACACATTTGAGAAAATGTTGTTGCACAGCATGACTGGACAATTTTATTCCATTTGAGACAGATTCAAAAGATGAAAATTACTATAATATTGGAGGATGGAATGGCTCCAAACTCTTTCTGCTTTCTCTGGAACAGACAAATCTTAACTACTATTGTCTTACATAGTGACTAAATATAAATATTATAAAATATTTATAAATAATGAGTGCCAAATTGATCACATTGTGGAGTTTTACTGGAACATCTAATTCCTGTTATTCATCTGGCATTTATAAATTTTTTACTACTGATCACTTAAGAAAGTTGTCTGTCCATATAGGTTGTCTTATTAAAAAAATAATAATGAAGAGATGGAAACATCTTTGTAATTTATTCAAACTCTCTGAGACTGTTTCTGCCAGTGTGTGTGCTGATAGATGTTAGGCTAACTGTTTCTCTGTTTGTTTAACATTCTCCTGAGAAGGGCTCAGTGTGATTTAAGCAGTCTCGTATATTTAAAGTACAGTATTAATATCTCACCACAGTATAATGCATGGTGAGAAAGACAAGGAAGGGTCACAGGTGACACAGACACTATTCTTACAGTGGATAGCCTTTGGCTTCCTTTGCAAAAGCTTATTTGCATCACAAAATACTACTGATCTTGAAAATCTTGATTTAGGAAAATCTAATCTGGAAATTACATTCTGCATTGCAAGACTAACAGCCTAATAGGGCTTTGTTTAATAACAGTCTAATATCTGTTTTCCACCTTTTTTTTTTTTCCTAAGTTTGCATGTGGCTTGGTATACAGCAGCTTTTTCTTAAAGGAAAAAGAAAATTTTTACAACATCCTCAACACACAGAGGCACACATTCACACTTGCATCCTTTCAAACTATTTTCTAGAACAGTCAGTAATACAGATGTGATGAATCAGGCTTCAATTATGATTCCAGTTGCATCCCTGTTTTCCAGAGAGCATTTGGAATTGCTAAAGTAATTCAAAGTCTGAGATTGTTGCCTTATTGTCATGAATATTTGTTATGCCTTGTCTGCATTTGATGGGCATCTGATTAAAATGTAGAAAGCTGAATCCATATGACAGAGAGCCTCGTTTTTCTCACTATAGACAGACTGAAAATAAAAAACATTACTAGAGAAAGCCCACTAGATCAAGTAATCCCATAAGGTTATGCAAAAGTGGCTGGGGTTTTTTTAAATCAACCTTTATAGAAGAAATGCTATCATTGAGCATCAACTATGGAAAACCCAGGCTGTTAGAACTTCATTAAATACATGGTGAGAAGAGCTGATGGAGACTGCTCTGTGTCCAAGTTTTGATTCACCTGCGATTGCCAAAAATCCACGCATCAGGCTTCAAGGGAAGTGCTCTCTACAGAAGGACTTAGAAAGTAGATTATCTAAAAGCTGTCAGCTTTCCTTTGGGTGAAATGATAAAGTTGACAACCAGATAGTTTTAGTTTTGGATGAGCTGGCTCTGAGGTTGCAGATGTTACAGAAAATGTAACATATTCCCTTCTGAATTACCTTTCATATAATGTAGTGCCTGGTGTGTATAAATGAGATTACCCCTAAGAGATATTAATTCCAAAACCTGGCTCTGCCAGGTTTATCCATAGATTCAAATAACATTTGGTCTTTGAGCCCACAGGCTAACTAAAGTCTTCAAAAGAAGGTCAGAGATTCAGCACTGCAAGGCTTTTATCACCAGACATACAGCTGCCCTTAAGGCAGTTTTCTGCACTTTCTTAAACACCTGACTACAGAAAAATCACCTGACTACAGAAGCCAAGATGATTTTTTTCAGATAATATCCTGAAAAAATTGACAACTTGTGGTCCTTTAATACATTCAATTTGGGATGCTAGTCAACATCTGAATAACTGCTGTCCAGATGTCATTCTCTGGAGTTAAGAATTAAATACTAGGGCAAGTTCAAGTCATGGTCTATTTTCAGAATCCCTAGAAGGGCCTTACTGTATTTCTCCTAAAATACTGACTCAGTGACTGTTACACACACAAACTGAAGTCTTGATGTCTTTAAGTTAAAAGCCACACTTCTAGAAAATTATTATTATTAAATAACTGCGGGATCTGCCAAAGAAACCAGAAATTTTCTGTAATGTTACCACTGTCATGTTTTTATTAGACACAATAAAATGTTCCTAAAGTGCAAAAATTAAATCATCTTTCATTGTAGTATACTTAATTAAAATATTATGTTAAGTCCGACTACACATTGCTTGTAAAGTCTCTTTGCCAAAAGTTCTTTTGAAGTAGAAAGGCAGAGATGACATAACAGAAATAATTGGGTACCTGATGATCCTGTTTATCAAAGCTCTCTGTTTCTTTAGTTTTCACTCTTCCTCACCTGAGTTGGGTGAAACCAACACCTGTCACTTGTAGATTTAACTGCTTTGGACATTTCTGAATAGGGCACGTTATTGGGGGGTTTATGTCACTCTTAATTAGCTGTGTTTTCTGCTTTCAGGTTTGCTGGTAAATCTGATCATGCCACTGTCAAGATACTGTTCTGTTTAACAGGTGCTAAAATGTATTAGGCTGACAACTACTATTGTCACTGAATCCTTTCTTGTTTTTGAAGTAGGCAGAGATAATTACTTTTTTTTTTTTTTCTCAAGTTTCACAAAGTGAAAAATCCAGGTACAAGAAGATATATTTGGTCTTTGCTTTGAAACCTAGGCCTTACTGGCCAACATGCTGATTTCATATAGTCAGTAGCACTGGGATTCATGGTAACCAACCAGCTGCAGTGGTACAACCATATAAAATACTGGATCTCGGGAGACACAGGAAAAATTCAAAACAGGAAAATTGGAAAAGGATCCCCAAAGTCATTTAGGGGTTGCAACCAAGTCCAATGAACTGTGTTAAATGTAAATCTAATATGAAGGAGTCCAGGGTCTGGATACTCTAAAATTTATCATGCAGTGGGTTAAGCAAGGCTCTCCACTCCAACATAAACAGTGGGGATAGCTTTTTTTCTGAGTCAGACAATAAAGAAAGTTTGCCAATATGGAAATAAACCAGAAATGCCACACAGAGGGAGGAGAATTTATTTAGCAGTTTTCTACTAGCTCTGGCAAATAGACAACAAAAGAGCCCTTGATCTTTTGAGGGAATCTGTGGACATTTGGAGTTATACTTTGGAGTTTTTTGTACTTGTCATGCTTTAGGAAAAAAGAATCAGTTGGAGAATGCATATTTAGATGGCATGAAATGATACAGTTGGATGCTAACACTTGATAGGATTTTTTTTCTACATTTTTAACTACTGAAACAGTAGTTTTCATCTTCTGTCCTTTCTGCATAAGCCACTTCTGAAAACAAGCAAACCACACCCTATTGTTTGTTCTTGCTGCTTTGCCTTCAGCTTCAGCTGGCAGCCATTGTGTCTTGCATGGGAAGAGAGAATAAGCAGTAGATATCCATCCAGCTCCATTGCTGCTCCTTCTGGAATGCATGGTGATTTATACTGAGAATACTGTGCCATACAGGGATTTCAATACCACAGTCATTACTACAGCACACAAACTTCTGTCTGCCGTGCATTAAGCAACATATTCCAATATCTATATGTAAGCTTCACCAGTGATGTAGAGCTGGAGTGCCTGGCTCATAGCCTGGGTGAAACTTGTGAAGGCAATTCCATTACTGATGTATGTCCTTCTCATTCCTCACTCTTTTAAATAAGGATCAAAACACAGGCAGGTTGTCCTGGCAACCTGCTCAAAGGATCAAACAATTCCTCTCCCAGGTACGAACCTATGAGGTGATAAGAGGTCTGTGCTGGTCAGACATTGAAGGTTTCTGCTGGTGACCATGTTCTTTACTCACTTTTGCAGTCAGCATCTGTAGTTTCTTCAGACAATTTATAACACATGCTTTCAATATAAGGCAGGAGGATGCGGGAGTTTTTGTGAGTGGGATCAGAGTGCAGTTATTAATTATTTTTGTAGTACTATAAACATACAGAGTTCTCTCTGTTCTTCCTAGGATAGCTAACAGTGCAATTTAAACATAATGTAGCCCAATGAAAGGCATGAAAGGAAACAAAACACGGGCAGTTGGAAGAGGGGTAAGGCCAGAGGTTATAGCATTATATCTACATGGTTAGACAGCAAAGACAAGCATGTGAATGTAAATTTCACAAGGTAAACTTATGATAATAGAAACAAAATAAAAAATAAAACAGAATTAAATTAAATAAAATAAATCTATGTCTTTTTTATCATGGAATTTAGTAATAATGATAACAGAGGTCTCTGTAGTACACCAAATGAGGTTACCCTTGCTGTTAGAATGTCCAATTCAGAAGGAATAAAAGTTAACAACTGATCAAATCAAATTAAAATATAGAATCCCCAGCATACCCTTTCATCATACTTTAATGGCATGTAAAAAGCACGTACTTAGATAACCAAGTGAATCTGAGCAAATCTTTATGCACAGATGTCATGGACAAGGACTTACCTCAGCTTTTTACAATATTCTTTTGAAGAGTTGCAAATCTAAAACTAAATCCAAATGTATAATTACTTAGGGATTCTATATCCAGAGAGCAGACTCAGATCATTTGTGAGAGCAAAACCAGTCCAGCATACAAGAAATCTTTGAACTGTACATCCCATTTAAGGGTACACATAAGCTTGTATATGAAGAACAATATCCAGCTGAAAAGTCAAATACAAAGGGGCAGTAAAGCTAGCCTTTTCTTGAAGAAATGCCTGAGGGAATCCAAGGGAATTGGCTTTGTGGAATTATTTGGAAGGTGGATTCAAAGCATACTATTATCATTCTAAAATATTCCTCTCTCGTGGAATTAAATTTTGTGAATTCATCTCTATTTCTCTACAAAACCAAAAACTATGTAAGTTCCTCTCCTCTCTCAGCTTCAAAATCCTGGAGGTTGTTCTGTCCTCATTAGGGTCTCTCTGAGTTTTCCTATTAACTCTAAAGGAATAAGACTTGATTGTAATACTTCTTCAGGGGCCTCTGATGATTCAGTCACTAATCCACTTTTATATGTAAATTATATAAATCATTGATTTATATGAAACTGAGGGGAAGGAGATGCTTGTGCTTTTGCAAGGTAGAGAATCAAGGCCTATGTAATTGTCAGCTCTCAGAGTTATAAAATTAAAAGGTAAACAAACCCCTTCAGAACAGCAAGAGTATCCAGTTCATCATCATTCTGCAAACTGGTACCTTTATGGGTTTTGCTTTTTTTCTTTTCCATCCCCACTGTTCTTAATAATTCAGTACCTTCTTTCTTTAATCATATTATTAAAGGCAATAGACTGATGATTCATTTTGCTTTCTTTGCTCTCTCAGTGATGTCCATTAATGAAGACTTATTTTTCAGCACCATTGACTCAGTTACCTAAATTATTTATTTGGTTGAGTAGTTCAGTGTATCAAACTTTTCTTCGTAGTGTAGCAACTACTTATAGCTCAGATTAGAGTTTCATATTGATTTTCTCCTGGAAAAATGTGTATGAAATGGATTGTGCTTTAAAATGCCAGAAGTGGTAAAAACACAGCTAAAGAAGTATAGCTAAAAAATAACAATGATTCCTCTTGCTGTAGCAGTTTTTACATTTGTTCTTCTTTGCATTTTGAATGAGTAAAAGACTTTTGAAAACCGTAATGGAGCTGAAATTCCCATAAAGAAGCTCATTGCCTGCTGGTAAGGGTATTGGCCTAAGGTATCAAAGTCAGATATACATTGTCTGCCTTTTGCACTCAGCACAGAGTATTAGTCCCTGGCCACTCCAAATCAGAAAAAAAACAGATTTTAATGTCTTCCCCACCCAAAGCCTGTACACTAAATCATCACCTCCAGAAGACCTCCTGTAAATGTTCAAAAAATGGATACATATTAAGAATATTTACTTCACAGAAAATTTTTGAGATGCTTCACTTATGTCAATGATTGCCCATTGCCTTGTTTGTCCTGACTCTAAGGAAACCTCGGTTGCTTGTTGGATATTTTGTTATTGCTCAACTTCATCTTCTCCCACTTTTTTCCTTTCCTATGACCATCAAATTCATTGTGCCTCCTTCATCTGCTTTCACAACTGATTCTAATATCCTTTCCTACTCCTATCTCCTAATAAAAATCTTTTGAAAGATTTAATTGCTTTCAGTCTTTCATGTAGTCCAGTAAACAGAAGTATTTTTTCCTACCCGAATAACTGAAAAAAAAAAATCTGATAAATTCTCTTCATTGTGCTTCACGTGACATTGTAAAAGTTTATTTTCTTTGTTATGCCCACATTCATAGACTTCTGCATAATGTTTATATCACTGATTCAAACTCTCCACTGTAGATGTATATTGGCAAACTTGTCAGTCCCAAGAAAAGAAAAAAGCACTTTTGTGAAATAGTGTTACTTTTAAGGAACAATATTTTCTTCACCTAAATACAGTAGTTTGGGATGATGGAGAATGCTATTTCCATTCAAAGTCCATGATCATCTGGTGGTTAGATTCTTAGGAATATCTGTACAGTTCTGATAAATTCTGTAGGATCTGTGTAAAGCGGTATCAGAGACAAGAGTGAAGCTTGATTGAGTATGAAAGAGTACCAATTAGTAGAAACTATAAAAGAAAAATGGAAGGTGAAACTTACAATAAAATGTGACAAATATTTGGCAGAATCTTCATTGTCTATTTACTTTGTTATGGAAATGATACAAAAAAAGCTTTGAATGCAGAACTATTGGAAATTCCTTGACTTGAGACCATGGACCACCACCTGTAGCTATGTCTAGAGAATGTGACTTTGGGAGAATTGACAGAAGCTCTTGTATTTTATCCAGATAGCAGGAATGTTTATTCCTAGGCAGGATGTGACACCAAGTAACAAGGTGTTTCAACACCACATAAGTAATAGCAAATTTTATTTTAAAGCATTTTTTTGATCAAGGAAATATTTGATATCTCCATTTTTCATAAACAAATTGAAGCACAGAGGAAGCCTGAAAGTCATATTTTTCTCTGTAGAGGACCATGAAACCATTTATATGTGGGAGATAATGATATTTCCCACCAGGGAAACCCCAGGACCCTGGTAAACAATTACATATGGGAGCAAGACCATCCTCTAAATGACTCATTTGTAATGAAAAAGAAATCTTTAGCAAACAGACTGAGAAATGTCACTCAGATCCTTAGCATCTATCTTATTAAAAACTAGATTGGCAATGCTAAGTTTTCAGTGTATCCCATTATTGGTCCTCAATTTCAATAATGTAGAGCAGATTTCCCTCCTCATTACTGCTGGATCTTATTGTACAATAAAGGTAACAAATACATTATTTTCCATTCAACAGCTTATTATCAAGCCCAGTCCAGACCATATAACCACAATCTTTCATATCCTGAAATCTTCCAGCACTGTTCTCTACTGAAAAAAATTGAGATGGAAAGTGTTTTGATAATGTTTGACTAATTAATTTAAGTAGCTTTTATTAAATACTTTCTGAACTTAAATGCCTATAGAATACTTGGAAAAAGAGTATAATTTTTTAAATATAAATTCCATAACTTCTGAATTAGTGAAAGCACTCTAGATAAAATTCCAGACACTTCATAGAGTGGATTCTTTCCCAGCCACCTCTTCACAGCACAACAAACTCATCTACAAAATCTTTTACTCAGGATGAAAGACTAAACATGATGCTGCTTATCTGGACTCTTAAATGTTTCAGCAGAAAAAGAAAAGTATATGAAAAAAGCAGCAAAATTTGAGGTAGGAAAAAACTGCAGACATTTACCAGTATTCTGAGTGCAGCCTCACGCCCCTGCTCCAAGGGATTTTCCTGTCTGTTCTCAAGTCACCACAGACACGGTGCTGCTGCAAATCGTGGTTTAGATTCTTGAGAAAAGAGTTGCATGACAAAGAACTGTAAGAAGGGGGCTGCTTGAACCCTCCTTGCTCAGAAGCTGCTTTCAACTCCCTGCTCTTTCACTTGATCCCTGCCAAGGGTCTCTGCCCATGGCTGGCCATGTACCCCAGTGATCCAGACTTGATCCTGGCTCAGTGATTTGATTTCACAGCTTGGATTTGCAGTTGTCTCACCACCACAGATTTGTCTGGCAGTCCCTGGACTGTTGGCTGACCCTCATTGCCATCACCAGACTTGCTGTCCTCTGCCTTGAGTATGATGGGACTGGACCTTTTTAGTGCAATCACAGCCCTGCATCTGCCTTTGGTTACCCTTGGCTCCTGGCCCCCTTTTCTTTAGACAGTAGAGATCATCCTGCTCTTGCTGCTCTCAGACAATATCTTCAAATGCCATGAGAAATCATAACACACACACTCAAAAAAATGAGAGAAAAAAAATAGAAGACAAACACAGCAATGGATAAAAATCCTTTACAGGTCACCTTAGGCATTGCTTTTTTGGCAGAAACCAATTTGAGTATTTATAGCCAAGTTAAAACCCATTGAAAGCACAGGTCAAAATGGAAACACTGACCCTTGCCTACTGCAGGGCTAGTGATCATCACCCCTGTCTAAGTACTTGTAAGCTGCTTGCAATAAAAAAACCTCTTAGTTTCAGCCCTCCAAGTGGCAGCCCTCTGTACTGGTTAATATTATCGAGGGAATCCTTGCCTGACAGAAAGTAATTTAGGATCCATTAAATATGATTACTTGGCCTTGAAAATGATGGATATTGAACAGAATTATAGGATCACTTTACAAAAGAAAGGTCTCTTTTACATCCTTTCTTGTGGGGCATTAAATAAAAGTCTGAGAAAACTCCTAAGGGATTTCTGGCATTTATGGGTTACATTTATGAAAAGAAGGATTGATATTCATATTAAAAACCCTAAAAATTTAACAGGGTGATGTGGTAAGCACATGGACAGCTGAGACATGTCTAAAAAGTGAGTGACATGTTCACCAACTGTTTTCATTGCTTCAGTTATACTAGAGATATGAAAAGTGCCTTTAATTTCAGACTAATCTTTCATGTACTGTATTGGAATATTAACCCCAAGTGGTTTCCTAAGTTCCCCATACTTCTCACTATATCTCTGTTTTTAACTGAAGTATTTATGCCAGAGGTTTTCAAAATTCCTAGGTCACTGTTTTCATCAATGTCCTTTACTAGCCATATGTTGAAAGGGAATTTGTATAGAGCTGTATAGAGACTTGATATGTTTGTGCTGCTTTAACCCAACTGAAATCTATTCCTAAGAACATATTTAGGTACATGGGAGGTTTAACCTCTTCATTACTAAATCGTCTGCCTAAAGTTCAAAAATACATTGAAAATAAACAGTTTGATATTCCTCATAACTAAAATTTTAAACTTTTAAAATATTTTATTTTTATTTTTCCATGAGAAGGTGGATTGGCTGACTTATCCTATGGAGAAAGTAGGGAAAAAAGAGTTTAATAAATCTTTGATGTAAGTTTAAAGCCTGTCAAGGAATTCCCTGCCAAACTGATTTTTGATCGCAGTGTGTATGCTGAGCATATATTCTGACACTGCAAGACTCTGGATGTGTATCTTGAACCATTCACAGACACTGGCATTTAAGTTTTAGTTATTTTTTTAAAATATTAATAAATTCTCTCAATGACATTAAATCACCCCTCTGGTTTTTAGATCTGACTGTATGCAGTGCACACTGGAAGAAAGTCTGACCCCTCTGAGAATCAGCCTTTCTGCTACTTCATATTATGTGGCATCACTTGTACCCATGTAAACATGGCACAATGTTTTATGGGACTACAGTGCTTTAATTTACACTGACAACAGCTGCTACATGCAGAGAGCTGGGAGATCTCAGGAAATCTCTGCTTCAGCAGAGTAGGTTAACTCTGAGCTGTTTTCTTTTAACAAGTGAAACAGCAACACTCAGCAGCTTCATGCCTCAGGCACACATCACATACAGACACATGGGTTTAAATTCCAGTTTTGCCAATTGCAGAGCAGAGCAATGAAGTGGGATTTTCCACATCCCCTATGAACACCTTAGCTATTTGTTGGTTCAGGAAGAGGGGCAGTCTCACTTTCCAGTTTCCATCAGGAAAAACACATGATTGACATGAGAACTTCACCAAAAAAGGTTGTGTTAAAACTGATAGATGGCTCAAAAAATAGTTTTAGTGAATGAGTATTTTCTAATAAAATGGTGGTTACATCAGGCAGTTCTTGACCAGTTCCTCCAATGTAAGCTTTGCACAAATTTTAGCGATTTTATAATACATAAAAAAATGTAATTAAATTTATATGAAAACATTTCCTGATGTTATCATTATAGTTTCATAATCCTTAGCACTCAAACTAACACAGCACTTGACCTCTTCCTTTTCAAAAGGAATTTATGGTTACATATCTGGGAATATTTAGAAATATAAGAAATTTCTTTTTGTTTATTTTTTCTGTTCAGTACATAACTAGAATCCTGTTGGAGATAATGATACCTGAAAAGTTCTATCAGCTAAGTATGGAAGGAGATGCAGAGGGGAAAATAAAAAAAAGATATGTAGTTGTAAAGAAAGGAGCACTAATCAGCCTTTGATCATGATACTAAAAATCTTTATTAACTATGTTCCAATGTATGGGAGTGCACATAAAAATATATTTTTAATTATGCATAATCTAATTATTCCTTAGACAGCAATCTTAGGTAGCCAGACTAAGTCAGAAATACATTTTTATGGTGGCAACATAAACCCTGCCAAAACAGGAGCTCATAATAGAAGTGCTAACACAACCTTAGCATTTCAAATGCAAAGGATATAATCAAATTTAAAAACTATTTTATCTCATCCATTAAGTGTATTGTCACAAGCTGGCTTTCAACAAGAAAATAGATGACAGCATGCAAGCAAAATAAAACAGGATCAATTGATGCTGTTTGTCATATGTATTTTGTAAGTTTTAAGAATAAAATACATTACCCAGTTTTCAGTGTAATGTATTTTATTCAGTCAGTGGTGACTGATGCTGAAACAATCCAGCAAGGAGTGTTGCAGTATACATTTTCTTGTCCATCTTTCCTCTCAGTGCTAGAAGTGAACATAATGAGAAGTTGCCACACCCAGGTTGGAGAGAACATTTCATTCTGTGAGACAGTTTAGAAATGGGTCCTTTAGTTTACTTGAGTGTATCAAAACATTCTCCTAGGTTTTTTAGTTCCAGGCTCTTCCAGGGTTACATATACCTTTGAAATTTGCCAGTTTTTTCTGAGGGTTAAATGATTTGCAACACCAGCTCTCACCCTGCTGTGCCCATACATGTGCACACCTAAACATCTTTCCTTTGCATTTGTGTGATTACCCTGCACTGCAGTGTTTTAAAAACAGTGCTGAACACCGTGCTCATACATCACAGTGCTCTGCTGTTACCACATGTATTGCTGGATTTATGATGTCATGCACTGTTGGAGCCCTATCAGAAAATGGTATTTCAGACTAGGAGTGAAACTAAATAGTTTCTGTAACTTCTCCTGTTTCAGTCTATCATTTTTCTTTCATTGTTTTACTTTATTCTAAACAGTGCCATTTTCAAGGTACTGGCAGGTGGCCTGGAGATCTGTTATTCCTTGCAGAGATTAATATAGATAGACTCTGGAAAAAATATCTGAAGTTGTGCTGTGACATTAAAAGAAAGATTCTGAAGATATAAATGAGGACATGGCTCAGCAAATACTGAGTGGAACTGAGAGGAAACCTATGGTCCACTCAGACAAAAACAGGATGGTGCAGGACTGTGAAGAGCAGTAATGCCATTATGAATGGGCCAACATTGACTATTGCTGATTAGCAGGTAATTACAGCATTCTTGGTTAATCAATCATTAATTTTGAAATTGAGATGTTTGCAACTACTGAGTGAGCATCTTTTTCTCTAACTCATAAACCTGGGTAAAACATAAGAGGTTCTGTTGTTTTGTGGTCCGTGGGTTCCCAAAATGTGCCAAGGCAAGTAATGGGATACATGGAACTATTTTCCTTTCACTCCAGTTGTCAGCATTCAGTAATAGAAATAAAACTTATCTTTGGACTGGTGTTTTGGTTTCTAATCTTTCTATATATTGTACTGATCTCTGCCAGGTGACTTTTAGGTGCTGGGATTGTTTACTTTTTCTGTTCATAGGTGGAACTTCTGAAGGTTATTAAGTCTTATCTTTTTGAAGTTATTAAGCTGCTACTATACAAAAGATGCGTGGGAAATGTGTAGGAAAAAAGTCCCACGTAAACTCAGAATTCATTACAGGATGGCAAAATTGTGACATGCTTTTGTGGGATCAAAGACAGACCCTACATAGTGAAACAGCTTCAGCTTTTGACTTACTGAAAGAAGAGTTTGAATGGAAAATTCCCAAACTCAGACCACAGAGGCCAGGAAGTTGTTCATAACATTATTTGTTTTCTGACTAAGGGTTAAAGCAGAAATTGCAAACTAAAGAACACATCAGGGTTTTCAGAATAACCATAGAATAGTGATCACACTGCTGGGCAGATGAAGTATCAGAGTGAGTTTTGAAGGCAAACATATCATTTATCCATCCTGTTTGACTGTGGAAATCTTTCAGGGTTAGCTCTGGGTGGCACATTCAGTATAACCAGCAAGAAAGCATCTTCTTCTTCTGGCTAACTCAAGAATGTAGTTAGGTGAAGACAGGCCCTGGAACTTCATGCCTAAGCCTGGCAGTTGGCTTATGCTATCAGTCTGTGCAGTGATATCAGATGGCTGAAAGTAGTTTGGACTTTGTCCTAGAAAAGCCCCAACATATCCACTAGGGCAAGGATAGACAGGGATGGTGAACAGATGAAATTCAGATTGTCATAAATGGAAACACAACTACTTCCAGATTTGAAGAAGATCACGTGGAGTTCTTAGGATTAACCAGACATCCAAGATATATTGTTTCACATAAGGGACCTCAAGAGTACTTAATTACAAATAGCTGACCATGTCCATAACATATGGTAAAAGGGAGACAATCTGTGGAAGTAAGGGATGAGACTCTGAAAAATCAGCATTTCCTGTGTCTCCAATGCAACAGGGAAGGAGATAGATGTAGGCTGGCATTAAAAGGTGTTACACTCTCGTGACAGTTCTGGAGTAGTCAAGGACACACAAGTAAATGTGTAGGCTGATATGAGTACCCATAATACATTTTAATAACTGGAGGGCTTGGCAGGTGTGTAAAATTTACCAATTTTCTATTTTCTTTTTGTTACTCATGTTAAGGTAATTTAAAGCTGAAGTCAAAAGGGTGAAGCACTGTGAGATGGAAAATATCTTTTACCTTAATATCCAATCCTACAGATCTTATGCAAGCAAGTGTCTAGCCTTAGAAGCCAAAAGTGTATTTTTCTCCAAGCTAATAATTTTATCCTCCCTGCAATATGACTTTAGTTGACATTAAACACATTTATTAAATTTCAACATATTTCTTGAGTTATCAGGTAATTTGATAATTTGACAATTTGATTTGTCAAGATTCTCTGCAGTGTAGATAAAACTAATTGTATTAACAGACAGGAGTTTTTGGGCCAGTCAATATAGGGGCACTGGAGTTTAAGAATAGAAAGGATTTCGTAGCTCATCAAATCCAATTTTCTGCTGCCACAGGTGGTCAAGTGTTTCATGTCCTACTGCTGTTATATCTCTGGAAAAATAAATACACAGCTTTCCTAATTGTCTCACTTCAAGCCTTACAAGTTTTGCTGCTACTTAAGTCTCAGTTTCTCTCTCCTTTCACCTACCTAGTGATCCATATTGAAAACTGAGGCAAAATATTCAAATGCATTTTGTACCATGCATAGTTTATCTTCCATTGCTCCTTTATCTTCAGTGAACAGGGATGTCACTTAATGTTCTCTTAATTTATGTGGATCAAGAACCTTTTGTTATATATTTTTTAAGACTTATAATGTTTGATTTGTGGTAAATCTTATTTCACTGCTATACTTCACATCACTGATGTGTACCTTTCCTTGCTGACCACTATTTGGTTTAATTAATTCTTATAGTTTCTTGAAATTCACCCTTTCTTTTGAAATCAATAAACCTGAAGACCAGCTTCTAATCCACCAGCTAATCAAAATGTTCTCTGTATGTGATCGTTTAAAATGTTGTCTTCATGACCAGCTATTCTTTAGTGTACATACCATTTCAAAAATCAAATGTAAATCAGTTCTTAAATAATCAGCTCTATTCGATTCAGTAATCATTCAGTATTGTCTACCACATCTGGGGATAACTGGTTCCAAATATCCTTATTGACACTTTTCTCCCATGGAGTGACACAGAAACTGATCTGTCCAGCGTAATTTTGACTTTTGTGCTCCTAGCTCATTTATTTCTCCTTAACTAAAGCTGTGGTCCCACAGAATTGTAAACCAGTTTAAATGTTAGATCCTTTTGTCTTTCAGACCTCCATCAGCTCCAACGACATTTGATTTTGTCCCTAATATCTCCAAGGATGGAGACTTCACATCTCTGGGCAATCTCTTCCAGTGTTTTGCCATTTTGAAAGCAAAAGAGTTGGGGATTTTTTCCTCATGTTTAGGTGAAATTTCCTGGGCTTCAGTCTGTGCTCTTGCCTCCTGCCCTTGCAGTGGTGACCACTGAGAGGAGTCCAGCTCCAGCTTCTTCCCTCCCTGCCTCCCACTAAGTGTTTAAACACATGGATAAGATCCCTGCTAAGTCTTCTCTTTCTGAGGCTAAACAGTCACAGCTCTCTGAGCCTCTCCTCACAGAGCAGATGCTACTTAATCATCTTAGTGGCTTCTTGCTGGAGTCACTCCAGTATTTCCAGCTCTACTTTCTACTGGGGCCCCCAGCAGTGGGCACAATACTGAGAAAATGTTTTGTTTTCTCCAAGTCTGTTTTTGTTTCTGCTAATTTTACTAATTCCATGAAAGGAATTAATTTCCATTTAAGGAAAAGTCATTTTTAGCTCCTGAATGTATTTATATGGAATTATATTGCACAATTTAATGTTTCAGGGTTGTAAGGAATACTTTACCACCCAGAGGCCACCTAATCTAGCAAATGGCACTGGATGTGCAAAGTCAGAAACTCAAAACTCACATATTAGACCCGGCAGTCTTTTATATTGTATTTTAATTTTTCACTTCTATATCATCAGAAATTTCTTTTAAATTGAAACAAATGAGTCTACAGGAAGGAGGTGAAGAGAAAGGGAACTTTCTAAGGAGTATGTCAATCTGTAGATTAATTAATACATTGATTCCATTTGAGAGCCTGAATGTACCTGTCTTCCCACTGAGATACCAACTGTGCAATCAGTGGTAATTTAAAAATCAATTGCTCTTCTGTAGTAATTAGGTTTGTCCATTTAAACAGATAAAATTGATAGAGCCTGCAACTAATTTCAAAGCAGGGATTCTTAAGGGATTGTAAAGATTAAGAGCTGTGAGCCAGCAATTTGTGGGTTTTTCACTCAACAAATTAACACCTACGTACACTGGTTTGTGTATAAGTTTCAAGTACATTATTCAGATAAGGAAATTATTTTGAAATATGCTGCTAAACAAAGCATAATATATTGCTATACAAAGCCAAAAAGTTAATCAAAGTGATTCTTAAAGGTACAGAAATATAATTGTTCTTACATCTCACAGAATTAAATGTGTTGTCTTTAAAATTTTATTATATTCTTTTGAAATTTCTTTTCCCTGTGTTTTTATAAGTCTGGCTGAACAAAGTTTGCTCTTCTCAAAAAATTTCATTAGAAGTTGTTTTCTGTTTTGAGCATACAGAGAGAATTTATGGAGCTCTTGCCACACAGTACTTAATCAAATAAAATATGATACTTGCATGTGTAGAATACATATTTCTGAGATTCATTAAACAACTATCTTCCCTCAAGGCAATTCATTGTTATGCACCAGAGGGCTTTAAGATGGACTATTTAGGGGGAAAAAAAAGGCAGAAAATAGGACAAAAGAAAAAGGAAGAAACCTAAGACTAACATGAAATGCATATTCACAGTTTTAAAAGCCTTTGCAATTTACTGCAGCCCTGAGGTGGCATTAATTGACACATTAGCAAGTTATATACTGTGTTATGTGTCTATTTAGCCTATAACACAATAAAAATAACACCAGGGGAATCGCTGTAACACATTGCACATACAGCTTGTGTTTAAAGTAGGGAACACCTTACAAAAGCAGACAAGAGCAGATTAATGATAATGTGTTGCAGTTAACTCACAGACTGTCCCTGCAACTCATGTAATTGAATTGCCAACTGCCAGCTTGCAGAGGCATCTTCACAATATTTTAAATCAAAATCTTATACTTCCTAAAAATTAATGGGAATAGAAATTTATTTGAATGAGGTCTGGCTTTCCATATCAATAGACTATAGCATATATCCACAAAAAGACTAATCACTCACTTTCTGTTAAAATCGAGACTGAGATGCTAATACCTACTCCAGATAGTGTGCCTTCTACAAGAAGTGGAGGAATATGCATTTAGAATAATAAGGTGAAAGGATTTCATAACTTATATTCTTGTGTAAAATTTTCTTTCACAAATGAAGGAACAACTCAGTATTTCAGGATCTTGAAATTCAGCAATAGCCAGTGAAACTATTCTATTGTACAATTATTTAAGGAAAGTTTAGGAATTCTTTCATTGTTTATTTTTTACATTTCATTTTCTTTGAAAGAAAAAAAAAAGAAATAAAAAGGATCTTGCATGTAACATTATAGCTCTCACTATAGCTAATTCTGTATAACCTCTCAAGTGCCAAGTTAGATAACAATCATGCAGATTGTTTCAGTATGCTCCAGGTTTATTATCTGTTAAATATAACCTTATCTGTGTAAGTAAAACAAGGATAATATGTATACCAAAGCATGCACATTCTGAATATTCTGCATATTCTTTGCATGTCGAAAACTGCTAGAAAATGTTAATATTAGTGTGCAGGGAGAATGAATAACATCTGGGTGTGGAAGCATCAGAAGGAAAACCCAGCTGGAGAGTAGCTAAAGAATGGTGTGTGTGCCCAGCACCTCGATTAACAGGTCATCAAGATCCCAGCACGTGTCTACCTACAGCTTCGAAGGGCAGCAAGTAAATCCCAGTGACTCGCTGAAGTGGGACCTTATGTGAAAATAACCACGGTCAGGTTACAAAAAGACATGTCCACAACCAAGATGTGGGAAGAAGGCTTAAGTGAATTGCTGAAATCAGTTCAGATTTAAACTGAATCCACTTTCCACTCCTAGGAGGTCTCGCATTGTTGCTGCACTGTTGCAACATGATTTCCTACGAACCCTGCCTATTTTTTCTTTGGCATCATAAAAACATATAATTGACTCCATGTGTTTGCAGTGTTTCCTACAAAAACCATATTGAATTAATTCACCTGTTTTATTATAACTGGGCTGGGATTGAATTTAGTATTTTTGGATTATGCTTTCTGCTAACTACACCATAAGATTCTCAGCTGGTATTCATTGCAGCAGCCTCGTTAAAATCAAGAGAGCTACAACAATCTAGGCCAGCTGTCGGTTTGCTACACTAGTTTGTTACCAGGCACATGCAGAACTCAGCTGCTCGTGTACTCGCTTCAGACCAGACCAGAGGTTTCATGAGCAGGCTGGATATACTTTAAAATTAAATAGATTAAAAAAGAAAAATATATATATTCAGGTGATCTGCAGTTATTAAATGATGAATAATATTTCTGAATAGCTTTATGAGACGCACGTGGCAATTATTATGTACTTTTTATAGCTAGAGGATTGACATCTAGAAGCCTAAGTGACTTCCCCGTGGTCATGCAGAGTTTCCAGGCTTTCAGCTCTAGGCTGTCCCAATGCCCATTTTAGCCACAAGACCTGGCTCCCTTTCAGGGAGGTTAACACATGACTGTAATGCTACCAAAGCAAAAATCACCACTAGTTAAGCTGGTCGCTTGAGCATTTCAGCCTAAGTGCAAATAAATTTTGTTCTGTAGTGTTACAGTTTGGTTTGTGTGTTGTGAACTAGGTCAGATGATATTTATACGACTGGCAATGAGACTGGTTTGATTTCTAACATTGCTAAGCTAAGAAGCAGTGATTGTTCTACAGACTTTTGTTTCTGGCTATCAGAAAAGGACATTTCTTGGTATCTCAAGGCAAGTTCTTCAGAGACACCTGCAAAATTATCCGTAGGCTTGTAAATGCTGCCAGCTTCTCTTTCACTGATGTATACAACATTCATGAGTAAACAATTACTTTTTTATATATACAGTAGTTGTTTGGAGTTTCCCCAGCATAGATGATTTCTACTTGAATTCCCAGTATGGCTGGGAGAGAAGCCTTGACACTCAGAGCAGAAAGAGAGTTTAAGTTATTGCAGCCTTTTTCAAACTTAACTAATTTACATATTTGATGTTTTTGTTGGTCTTGCCCTCTTCTGTTCCTCCTGCTGAGAGTCAGATCTTAGGCTCATCCATTGTACAGAGATGGAGTCTCAGTAAAAGGACAGCTGAAAAAAGATGAGTGAGCTGGGAGTCACATTTTTCTAATAATTAATGCTGCATGTGCAAATAATTATTTGTTTCATTTCAGTCTGCATGGACAAAAGAAAATAAGCAAATCTATGAAAAAATAAACCTCTTATAATCTTTCTCTCAGGGAATGACTTATTTTGTCTTGATGTGCTGCAATTTCACTCAGAAAAATGGTTGAATCAATTACCTGATGTTTAAAAAGGTGGGGTTTGGTGATTTGTCCATTTTTTAAAAAAAAGGAAAAAGGAAAGCATAGAAGACATCTAATGGTCCTCTGTAATTCCTGGGATATGGCAGATAACTTAAAATAATAAATTTTAAATACAGAAAAAAATCTGCCATCTGTCCTTATGGGCTTTTGATAAAGAGTTTAACATTTGACTAAGTCAAAATATGTAATTTACTGAGTTGTAAATGCAGGTGGCTAAGTCAAAAGTCTAGGGACTAGAAATTCTCTGTCCCAATGAGGACAGCGTAACCAGCTTCACCCATGTCCTTGTGTTTCATTAACAGACATTTACAATGAATCCCTTACACTTTGCTGTGCCATTTGCATGTTCTTTAATAAGGCAGAATCACAGAATCATAGAGTGCTTTGGTTTGGCAGGACCAAGCCCAGATTATCTAGTCTAACCCCTTGCTGCGACTATTTACATCTTTCACTAGACCAGGTTGCTTAAACACCTGTTGGCCTCCAACACTTCTAGGGATGGGGCATCCACAGCTTCTGGGCAACCTGTTCCAGAGCTACCACTCTTATTTGTGCAATATTTAGTCCTTATGTCTGATCTGAATCTACTCTCTTTCAGTTCAAAACTTTTGCTCCTTGCCCTGTCACTCTGGGCTTTGGAAAGTCTTATAAGCCTCCTTTAAGTATAGGAAGGCTTCTGTAAGGTCTCCCCAGGGCCTTCTCTCTTGCAGGCTGAACAACCCCAGCTGTGTCAGTGTGTCCTCATAGGAGAGGTATTCCAGCCCCTTTTTGTGGCCTCTTCTGGATTTGCTCCGGCAGGTCCTTGTCTGTCCTGTGCCGGACATCCCTGAACTGGATGGAGGGCCCAGCTGTAAATGGTTTCTGTCTTTTGCTGTATGTCTTTAGTCCTTTGCTGGCCCTTCCTCCGAGGTAACCTCGGCCAAGCTGTGGTCACAAGGGAGGGAGATCTGATACCGCAGAGCTCCCGTCCACCCTTCAGCCCAGGAGCTCCCGCACCTGTTTGCTCCCTCTCTCCTGCAAGGGAGGCAAATCTGTCACCTTTTTGTGTGCACGTGCTGTTGAAGGTGTTTCTAGAATTCCCGGGCCAGTGTCTCTTTTCCCCTTCCCTTCCAGGTACCATTTCCTGGCCTTTTAGGCCAGTAGGTTTGGCTTTACGGGGCGTTTAGCACACAAGAAGAGTCTAACTCTGCCATCGTGCTTTCCCTGCAACACCGGGAATTGGTTATTCGCTCTTAGGCTGCTGAAGGAGAAAACGTGTCTTATTTGTACGGAACAACACCAACTAAAAATTCACCAGCAGAGCCAGGGGCATTTTGTGCCTGGGCATAAATGAAGCCTTGCCCGCCCCTCGTCGCGGCCCCGGCTCTGGCCCAGCGGCGGCGGGCGGGGCCGGATTGCGCGGGGGAACGGAAAGCTGCGGGCCGGGTTTCCCGTTGTCCCGGTGCCATCCGGGGGGAAGAGTTTAGGCGGCAGCAATCCCGGGAGAGATGAGGAAGGTGGAGGTGCGGTAGCTGCTTCTCCAGGTCGCTCCCNATATATATATATGTGTGTGTGTGTGTGCTTGCGGTGTGCTGTCTGTAAGGGCCGTCGCGCCACCTGCTCTTAGGTTTCTGTCTGGATTTACGTGGGTGCTGCTGGGGGAGTGCTGGTGTCAGTCCCAAGGTCTCAGGCCCCTGAAGCAGAAGGTAGGTTTGTTCTTAAACCAGCCCTGCTTCACCAGCGTACATCTTTTTACTTTGGTTGCTCCCAGAGTGGTATCGGAAAACGGGAGAGTGAAGGGTGTTATCTTTGAGGAGCCATAATGCCTGATGTTGATTTCTGCATAGCTGGCGAGCGAAGGCTCCATTTCTGCTGTGATTTGTTCCCCCGCTGTGACAATCTAAACTTTTCTCTCCGGAGAGCTGGTGAGCAAATCCAGAGGGCAACGTGTTTGTCTTGATGCCCAGGTTGCCCTCTCTCTCTGGCATTCTGTGTTTCATAAATCAGCAGCTAGATTTTCACTTTCTTGTGTCATTAGTGTTGCTGGAGGCCCCTAATGTTTCTTCACATCTATTATTATAATCTGTTTTCTTATATGATTATTTCTGGGAAATTATAAGCATTAGCATGCCTCAAGGATTTCAAGATATACTAATAATAATAATGCAGCAGAATCCTGCCTGGCAAGTTTTGAAATACATTGAATTTTCAATTCCTAAATGACTTGTTTTGAATTACAATAACGAGTCACCAAAAAACAAGCAAGAATATAGTATTTTGTATAGGGTCAGGGAATTTGAGAAGTGTTTGTACAACCTTCTGGAGACCTCCAATGTCGGCAGAGCAATGTCCCCTGCATAACTTATTTGTATGCTCATTAAGAAACACTTTGCAGCTGTAAGGACAATAATATATTTGAATTTTTTCTACTGTCATTTGAAGCCATTTTCAGTCACAACAATAAATGGTTTGGGGAACAGCTTATTTCTGTTTTCCTTAGAAGTGATTCTTCTGCCTTTGTTTTACAGAGTGTTTATGTGTTAATTTTTTTTAATTGTGTCTCCTCTTTTTTAACTTAAATATTCCCAGTTACTTTAATCTTTTCTTGTGTATTTTGCATTTAAGCTGAGATCATTCTTGATCCTCTTCTCTGAATCTACTCATTCCAATCAGTTCCTATGTTTGACTCGATTTGAGGGGCAGTATTCAAAACTGGATACACTACTTCAGCTGAGTTCTGAACAGTAGTAAGTAAGTAATAAGGAAGATTTATGTCCTCTCAAAGCTTTACATCTGTTCACCCATACTGGTATGTTTAGTTTACATGCTGGTATGGATGGGAGCCTTTGGCATTTTCACTTTCTGTTCCAGCTTAGACTCTGGGTCTTTTCTGCACCAGGGAATTATTCTGCCCTGAAATGAAGATCTTGCATTTCTTCTTATTTAAGTACCCTTCCTGACTGGTTGTTGCCCTGTTTTGTTGGAGTTGTTTTTTAAAAAACAAACAAACAAAAACACAATGCAAACTTTTCTGATTAGTAAAAACTGAATTAGAATTCAGAATTTTCTTCCATCATGTTTTCATTTTGTTGCAGCTTGCTGCCATCTGTAATATTGAGGAAACAGTTAATCATTAAACAGTACTACTTAGGAGGGTCCTCTCTGAACTTTCAGTGGCCTACCTAACTTCTTGATTCTGTTTTCTCCATGACCTTGCAGCCAAGGTGAAAAGTAGTGTCAGTGTAATATTAAGTTGGACCTTTGCCATAAACTAAATCCTTATCACATAGGGAGGCACATTTCCTAACTCTAATTAGGGCAGCCTGTATACTTTCAAGGCTAGCAGAAAGCAATATTCCAAGCTTGTCTTTTGCTGTTTGTTCTTCAGCAGCAGCATGTTTATTCCTTAGGTGACCAAGGCACAGAGGACCCTGAAATAGATGTGGAGAAGCCTGCCCTTAGTAAATAGGATTTCAAAACATATTTGGGCCACACAGTAATGCCCATCTTGGCTCCTTTCTCCTCCCCTTGCATCCCCTTAGTTTAGCTTATCTGAGCCTTCAGTCTTTCACCGGGCAAGAAGATCACAGCAAGAAGCTCTACTCTGCTTTTGACACCTTGTACTACAGAGCATTTTCCTCATTCACCAGATAGAATCTTTAAAAATTTATAAGCTAAATACAAAATCCCTTGTGTAATATGCCACAGCTGTCTCTTACTTCGGACTTTTTTTCTTTGCATGTCACTGCAGTGTTTGAGCATTTTCCTGATGTGTAAATTAGATCTGTATGACAGTATGTTAACTGAAATTCATCACTCTTTACAGCTCTTCCTCAAGAGGTTTTCTTTCCCTGCTAATGGAGGCTGCCTTGAGCTGCACAGAAACTCAGCATAGCAGAAAATCTTTTCTCCTTTTCTCAGCCTGCCTGTCTTTAGCTTCCTGGTAGCACAAACTAGAAAGCATTTGGTGTCACACACTCACTCCCTCTAAACTCCCAGCTTTCACATGATATGGCAACTGGGAGGAAAAGGGGGTCTCCTAAAAGTGTTGTGTTTTCTTGCATCTTCAAAAGAAGGCTGAAACTGAGTAGCTGTTACAATTCTACAGGAAAAGAGAATTGGAAAGGAAAAGTTGACTTTCTCAAGTGCTTTATCTACCCTGAACTGTTTCAGTGAGATTAAGAAACTCCTCAGTGTAGTGACAATCACATGTAAGGTGGATATCCAAATGTTCCTTATTAAGGCCCACAGTTACATGGGAACATGTCTGTTAGGGGTGGAAAAACTCTACCTCATGACCAGGTTTTCTTTCCATGAAGTTTAAGAAAAATCTCGATTCACCAGATATCAGATACATGTTTCCTGAATTTCATTGTAACTTGCTTTAAAATGCAGTAGGCTTTTATTCTGCAATTACTTTGAATAGACATTTTGCATATTTCTGAGTTCTTTTAAAAGTAAGGACATTAACTCTTTGTGAAGTGACAGGGGTTTTGGAGACACTGAAGAAATTAATTTTTTATTCTGCTGGTGTGTTGAATAAATATGCAACTTGTAATAACTTTGAGATAAACAAGACATTTCTACTAACTATAATTTGTGATAGCTTGATAGTACAACTCACAAGTGCTAACTGTTTAGTTCTTGCTTTAAAGTTTGCTCCCTTCATCCCTTTTCTGTTGGTAATACCATAGAGGTATTTTTGTTCTGTTGTTTGTACTATGCTTGTGGAATGCTTAATCTGTTTTAAATGCTGCAATATAGGAAAGAAGAGACCAATTGAAATTAGTCCAAAGATGTGGACTTTTTTTTTTTGTGGACCTAAAAGCAATACTTAGAGAACCCCAGAATTTTCCAAGTTTTGAAACAAAAGGGGAGAAATCAGGCTTTTAATACATAGAGTTGTGACAGAGAACACTGACAATAACTTTGTAGTAAAGAGGCTCAGCTGGGTGCACAGAAAAGCTTCATGAGAAGGTGAAACTTTGAAGCAGGAGCCCTGCTGAGGTTAAGGAACCTCCCTCACTGGAAGTTTTGAAGACCACTTTGGAGGCTGTCTAGACATGGGTTGGCTTCACAGTGGAAGGCTTGAGCTAAATGTTTGATTGAGGTACTTTCTAGCTGTTCCTAGGAATATTTTAATAACTTTTCATGCACTCAGGAGCTTGCAAATTATTTTTTTCTTGTTTGTACATCATTGAGCTGAAACACAATAGCTTGCCCAACTGTGTTCCATCAGTTAAAAATTCAAAGAAAATTAGCAGCATTTCATTATTTTGGTTTAGACTAAAGCAATAATTATGATGAATTATGATAACTACCGTGGTATCCATGATGACATCACAGTATATGCATGGTTAGGTATCACAACCCTGATATTCTAGCTTTATGGTGAGATAGCAAACATAGCCTGTGTTTTTTCCATGTTCTGGGAGTTGTCTTTGTTATGTTATAGCTTATGGCTAGTGTGTTGCTCTTGCTGACTGGCTCCAGCATTTGCCATTTTGAAAGAAATCAAAATTTATTATACTGCTGGATACAGTTGATAAGATGCAGAAACATGAATAGTAAATTTAACAATATATTGAAGCTAAGTGTTTTTCTTTTCACTAACACTGCATTCATTTAATGTATTTCTGAAGTGCAAGAAATCTTAGTTCTTCTCCTTTTCTCTCATCTTCATAAATATTATATTTGGGAGTTAGAATTACTGCTATAGGGAAGATATTTATTACAATAAGTTCTTGAAATATTTTTTAATGAATATAGTGTAGCTGAACTGTGTATTATTTGGAAGAACAGATGCATTTGTAGCACAGATGACTTAAACTTGTTTTTCTTCTGAAAAGTAATCTAGTTTTTCTGCATCATGTAACATAACTAGTGATTGCTCAGTTACAAGGGAAGTATTTTAAGCTAAATTAAATCAAGTGTGCTAATCTAGATTCTTTTGGTATCTTGTGTAGAAAACAAGGGACAAACTTAGGCAATTATGTATTAATATAGACTAAACAATACTCTCTCTCTTATTTTAGGGACCAGTGGGATTTAAGAATCTCTCTCCTAAGAAAATTTGCTGCTTCTACAGCTTTCCATCTTAGTGTGCACTTGGTGATTTCGCTTGAAAATACCTATCTGAAGAAATTAAGAGTAGGCGAGGTGTAATTACCTTTAAAAAATGTTAAAAGTTCAGCATTGTGTAACAGCTGTCAAGATACCCAAGAAAAAGCCATATATTTGTGACATGTGCTATAAACAATTTGAAACTCCATCAAAATTAGCTAGGCATTATCTCATACACACTGGTCAAAAGCCATTTGAATGTCAAGTGTGCAGTAAAACATTTAGGCAGCTAGTCCACCTGGAGAGGCATCAGTTAACCCATAATCTGCCTTTCAAGTGTATTGTTTGTTATAGAAACTTCAAAAATGTAATCACTTTCTTAAAGCATCAGCAGCTTCATAATGAAAATTATGAGAATGATAAGAAGCAAGCAGAAAACTATGTGAATTCTGAAGACAGGGTCACTTGTGGCATATTTCATTGTTCTGTGTGCTGGAAACCCTTTACAACTGAAGAGAGGTGGATGCTGCATCAGTGTCTCAAGTCAGATCATCTACATGGTGCCAGAAGTAGAAAGAAGAAAACTCACACTTGTGAATCATGTAACAAGACGTTTCCATCAAGATCCAAGCTAGAAAGACACTTCCTTATTCACACTGGCCAGAAACCTTTTAAGTGTTCTTCATGTGGCAAATCTTTCAGACAGTCAACACACTTGAAAATTCATCAGCTCACACACACAGAAGAAAGGCCTTTTCAGTGCTGTTTTTGTAAGAAGGGATTTAAAATACAGAGCAAACTCATGAAGCATAAACAGCTCCATGCCAGAAATAAGACTTTCCCCAATATTGTATGCAAAGCAAAGACTCTTAAATATCCCAGACCACACAATGTGTTGGAAAGAAAGAGGGATAGTTTTGAGCATGCTGATTCACACAAGTCACAGGAGAATGACCCACATGATGTGCACTCCATTTATATTGTACCCTTTCAGTGCCCAGCATGCGAGCAGTGTTTTGAAACAGAGCGTGTTCTAAATTTGCACAAATGTTGTTATTCAAAAGACAGCAGAAGTTCAAGGAGTGGTGCAACAGCACGCAGACGCACAGTCAACAGGAAAAATAAGACCCTGATGAAACTGAAGCATACTGGAGGAAAGGCAACAGATTTTTCTTTGAGTGACAGAAAAAGAATTAAATCGGGTCACGCTGGCAGTCCTGACCTGGTTGGAGCTAGAGATCAGCGTTGTGATCAGCATGTGAACACTAAAGCTTCCAAGGATTGCCAGGGCAGGCGTGACATGCACAAGTCAGTTGGTAATGGGATGAAAAGAGCATTTGCTGTGCCATTACCTTGGCAGGAATACCCACAGCCTCCTGACTCGGGCAGTAATTTAACAGGTGAAAGCGTGTTCAGCGTCGGTGATTCAGCGGATAATAAAGATGGTGCTTTTTATGGTTCATCAAACGATCGTTTCTTTGATAACCCAGAAGTACTTCACTGTGCTTTTTCAGCTTCTGGTAGAAATATACATAACAGACACAAAGTGTGTAAATGTGACAGATGTGAAAAAATTTTCCCATCTTCATCCAAACTTCAAAGACATTATCTTATACACACGGGACAAAAGCCCTTTGGCTGTAATGTTTGTGGGAAGACATTCAGACAGTCAGCTCACTTAAAAAGACATCAGCTCACCCATACTGAAAAGAGAGCCTGTAAAAGCCCCGTTTACCAGGTAGAATTTGAAAACCTGAACAAACTTTTCAATCAGCAGGGAGATCACACTGAATTTAAGTCTTCGCAGCCTGTGGGTTATTCAGGTTATTCTCAAACACCTTCACAGTCATCTGGCTTTCAAGAATTTGAGCTGATTCAGTCAAACCAAGCAGCTGAAATCAAAGTTGAGATCGAGTCAGGGGATTTTGTTCTTGACACCAGCAGTAGAAACCCAGAGCCGTATTTGTGCAGTAAATTGCTGGAAAGAGAGCAAAGCTGTTACAGCTATTGGCATGATTTTTCTGAAGGTACTGAAAAAAGTGAAGTTGTTAACAAATTATATCAATGCAGTATCTGCTTTAAAACTTTTAAATCTCCTTCTAAGCTTGAAAGGCATCACCTAATGCATGCTGGACAGAAGCCATTTGAATGTTTAGTTTGTGGAAAAAAATTCAGACAGGCCCCACATTTGAAAAGACACCACCTTATTCACTTTAAAGAGAGCTTAAAGCTTAGTTCCACGGAGGAACAAGCAGGGAATGTATTAGTTTTATCAAAACTGGATAATGTCCTATGAAATCATTCTTAAAGTTTTTGGTTGCATAATTATAAAATATTTCTATTAGGCCAAACAAATAACAGAAGGAGATTATATTTTCTATTACAGAGATGACCTGGTGAAGTTAATTTACTGTCTTCAGAACTGTCTACTTGATATAATTTGTGAGATATTCATGTCAAGATATTTTTTAAAAATGCAGCAAACCCACACACACACTCTTTGCAATCCCTTTGGCTAAATTAATTTATAAATACACATTCATACTGTATCAGTAGTGTTGCAGCAATCTGGAGTGTTCCATGAATAAGGTAGTTTAAAAGTGTTAGGTTTTCCCATACAGCATTTTATGTTCAGTGATAACTGTCAGAAGAGTAAAGACAAAAAGGTAATTTTGAGAATATGGGGGAAAAAAGGTCCTTTTAGTTTCTTCTGGCTCCTGTATTTATCCCATACATATAAAAAAAATGTTATTTTTATATAAAAAAGGGTAGAAAAAAGGAGAGAAAGTTCAATGAGAAGAATGTTGATGTGGTGTTATGGAACATTCTATTTCCTGTAGGATAGAAAAAAATAACTACTTTGTTATTTACACTTAATGTGCTTGGAGAGCCATACATGAGGAATTAGATCATTTCCCTTTTTATATAAAATACAAGGAGACGATATTAGGATTTATAATCAATTTATCCATTTCACCACTTCATTAACTCCACTTCCTTGTAAATCCCTTGCCTTCTCTAGCATTTTTGGCCAATTCATACTTTACTGAACTATTTTTCTGTAAGAAAAGAAGACAAGAAATTATCATTAAGGTTACAAATGTGCTATCTGTTCAGTCTCCTTTCCTTCTAGCATACATAGTGAACCAGTAAAAGAAATGTTCTCTAAGATGTGATAATAACTCAGATGAGCAGTTTTGTCAGGAAGTCATGTTCTCATTATGTTAAATGTAAGAGACTGAAAATTACTTTTAGTTGAAATTAAGTAATTCTGATTCCATATTAATAGAATCTGTAGTTATACTTTCTGGTAAGTAGATGGTTTTGTCCATTGGGGCTGGCAAGAAGTGCAATTGCAGTGGAGCTTCATACATTATGAACAAGAATGAAGTTTGTTTCTTCTTTTTTGTCCTCTGGAAAAACTACCTTTTAAGATGCTTTCTTTGTTATACAACTTTTGAATAGTTGAATCCTGAAGTTCTAACTCCTATTTCTAAATTAACAGATCTCTAAGATACATGACATTGTTTTTAGTATTTAAATAGAACCATATTTATTTAAGTAAAATGGCTTTGTTTTTTTTTTTTTAAGTGGCATGAACTTTGTGGTACTTGGTGGATATGAAGGGTAAAAGGAGTTTTATTTTCATACATGTTATTCTTTTCCATTTTCAGCAAGAATAAAACCAGAAAAAATACTTGGAAACAGTCTGTAGTTACTATACTTTTTGTATGACAGACAAATTCAGTATATTATTAGTGTTTATAGTTATATATTGAGGTTTTTTTTCTCCCTATGTGAATTGTTTCATATTGAAAGACAAAATGCTGTATAAAATGTATTGCATATTGTAGAGCTCTTTAAAAATACTTGTAATAAACTATTTTATTTATATTTTACTTTCAGTGTGTGCTTTATGTGGAAACCAGAGTTTTGAAACTACCTTACATTCATTATGCAGAAAAGACTGCATATCAAAATAACTTTGTATGTTAGAACAATAGGTGTGATTTCAGATATTTTTGTTATAAAATATAAATAATGTTTAAAGATAATAACATCTTTCTTAAGGACCTACAGTCATTTAAAAATGCTATGAGAGTAATGTTTACAGAGCACAAAACTTTCATGTTTTGAAAAATACCAATTTAAGTGAAATGAAGGGAAGTTAATACAAAAAGATATTTTTCAGGGATGAATAGACATTAGTGAGAGATATTACTGTCTGATGAATTTGGAAAGTAATGAAATCTTTGGCTTGGATTTCAGAGCCACAATGTCTCTCTGGCTCTCCATCCCTTCATAAAAAGTTTTGTGCCAATATAAACTCATGGTTTTATGGGGATTATTCCATAAACTACCTAGAAAGGGGTTAAATGTTTTCTAAGAGTCCAGAGAGAAAAACCCCGAGGTTGAATTCCTGTGTCTTTTGCAGTTAACAGTAAAATTCCTCAAGTACCTGAGAATTTGAGCTAGAACAGCTTCCTCTGTGTTCACAATAACACTTCTTGTTGTTCATTAGTATGTCAGTCATTTTCCATAATGTTTCAAGTTCAAGCCATCAATCTTTTCAGTATCTTTGGTGGCAGAAACATTGCCTGTGGTTTTGTTAGAATGAACTGATGGCTTATACTAATAATCTGATAGTACTGAAGTAGTGGGGTTTTTTGAGACTGTGCAGAACCAAAGCATATTCTACAGAGGAAAACAGTGGGTCCTCCTGTGTTAACAATGAGCTCCTGCTGAGGAGAACTTCTCCAGCAGCCTGGGTTTAGCACTGAGGTTGTTCTGTGTGGAATAGAAGGGTCAAATATTTTAAAACAAGCAGGAAAAAAAAGGTAAAAGGGATTTTTTGAATACGAGTTATGCAACTGCAGTACTAACTGATCACATACTCCATTTTCTACCTAGGAGATGTGGCTGTGGATACCTTTAAAATGTTTATGCTGCACTGTCATTGCAATGTGTCACAAATAAGTGTTTTAGGTGGGTCAAAGAATCAACAGCAAAGGTATTGTCAAAAGCAGGTTTAATGTAAAAGTGAAAGCACAACAAAGTTTGTTGGCAATATTCACTCTACTACTTATTAGATGGTTAAAGCACACAGACAAAAATCAGACTAAAATCTAAAATAAATCAATCTATAACTAAAATCAACCTAAAATGACGCGTGTAGAGGCTGGTGATGGAAAAAGGCTAAGGGTGGGAAAGGGTAAGGATAAAAGAAATACAAGGGGGACCCTCCAATTGAGTCACAAGGTTCAGAGGGGAGCCCCTTGCCAGACTTAGCCCCAGATTTGACCAACAGTTTAGGCCTAAAGTAACAGCACTTAACGACACTTAATTTAAGCAATTTCCCAAAGATTCTTTAGAATTTCTATAGCACTACAGTAGCTCACAGGCCTAGCTCACAAATTTAACATGCTTCAGAATCCAAGAGAGCAACATTGATAGGACATTTGCTTCTGCACATGCACATGCAGACCTACAGGAGTATTTCCAGGGTAAATACCTGTGAAAAACTTCCCTCCAGTTCAGAGAAGTTCTCACATCATATGCCATTGCATCTTCTCAATGGGCAAAGGGGGAGCCAGTGGGGTGTCAGCCCAGGCTCTGGCAGTGGTGTTCAGTGCACTCCTCAGACTACAGCAAGCCTGAGTTCACCAGCTGAGCACCATCCCACTCAGAGGGCGAGTGCTGGTTGAGGCCCACTGAGGTTCAGGAGAGCTCCAAGGGTCTTACTTAAAACCACTGTTTATAGGGTTGTTAGAGCTGCCTTTAGTCAGAGTAATTTTCCATCCTGGATGCAATTTGGCTCAAACTCTTTGAAAGTTTGGTAACAAAAACTTGTTCCACTTGTGTTGTTATGCAGGCAAGAAAAATAAGTTTCCAAGGCTGTTTGTTAAAAAAACAGGAGCTTGTTAGATAACATAGTTCCCAGGAAGAGAGAGTGTTTCTGATAAGCTCCAGAGGAGCTCAGCCCCAGAGCTGTTTGTCAAGGCCGAGGCCTGAGGAGCATTTCTGAGATCATAGTGTAGCCCGAGGTGTGTGTGGGGGTGGCAGCTCTACCCCCACACAAGATTAGCAGAAAGTCAAAATATACATATATAAATATTCCTATATATGTCTACAGAAAAATTCAAAAGGGGAAAAAAGCAATAGTAAAGCACAGAAAAGTTGTTTAATCACTGTAACTGTTTTTCATTGTGAGCTGCATTTCTCATTCAGCTATGGTCTGCTCTCACACACCCAGAGCCAACAAGAAAAGTTAGTGAGGCAAATGGGAAATAGACACAAAAAAAACATTAATTGAAGTTAATGACACCTTAGGCTTCAAACTGAGATGCTGGATCTAATGTTTGGTTTTCCTGGCTGCCTCCTAGTACAAATGTAAAACTCTGAAAGTCATAATCTCTCAGTAGTAGCTCATTTGAGTAACACTTAGATAAGTACAGTTGGATGACTCTTCAATCAATAAAGACTATGGATTCAGTCCATCTAATGGTCCTTTGTAATGATGTTGAAAATGCCCAGACCTCCTAAATAACTAAAGTGGTAATGGTTCATATTCCTAGCACAAGGCTTTGTGGATTTTCGAAGTGTAAGTTTTAACTTAATAGCCTGGTTTTATGGTCTGATGGCTGTGGATGAGATGTGTCTGAGAGGCAGTTATCATAAGGAAAATTGAAATTACAGAAGTGACTTTTCTATGCTCTCCTATAATGTTCTTTCTCCAGGTTAAGCAAATAAGTTGTATTTCTTCATATAAGGATTAGTTCTGTCAAGCAGCTTTCAAACAGCTTTTTTTTAGCATCTGTTGAAAAAGTGAATCTTCAAAGTCCATGCAAGTGAAGGAGAAATCAGTCTTATGACAAAATCACTCACAATGAACTGTTATCTCCTTGTTCAGAAACTATTGTTCTAACATGGAAGTATCATTATGTCTATGCTGAGTTATCATGGGTCTCTGAATGCTGTTTCACTTCTGTTCTCTGCCATTCCAGTTCCTGACTGCTCCCAGGATATCCTAATGTGTGGCTTGACTGTTACACACTTGACATGATTTGGATATGTGGCTGATATTTTTCCTCTCCACTGGAGTCCTTCCAGTGTCCCTGGTGCCAATCTGTATGGATCTGTAAAACCCCATCTGTGACTTCTGGGCCCAGAGTCATGGAGCTGGCTGTTGCAGGTGTGCTGCCATGGCATGTACAATGGTGCCTGAGGATGTGAGTGCAGGAAGGTGTGAGAAGCTGACTGGTGATGATGTAGACCATGGCTGTCATTCTCTCCTCAAAGTCATCTGGGTGTGTAGGCTAGTAAGAGCACATGGATGTGGTGACTGTCCAGCTCTGCCTGTGGCACTGGAATGTGCCTTGCTGATACAGCGAAGAAGGGGAAACAGAATTACCTGGCCACTGTTATTTTACAAAGTAAAAGATCATTCCTAAACTAAAGAAGCCAGCTGAGCATGCTGTCTCCCCTTTGTATGCTAATGCACTGCACTCAAATCCTGTTGACATAAAGGAAAACACTATCTGGATGCAAAGTGGCTTTCTTTTATCTATGCATTTTTTGGAGTATTTATCTTAATCTCTAGTATGTGTTTGCAAAAGTAGCTTGCTGAGCTACAAATAATCAGATTATTTCCTCAATTTCTAGTTTATTTTGATGATCCTGAAAACACAGCAGAGCAGAGAGATTCCTGTTAGTGACAATACAGTCCTACTAAATAAAGTAGGAATCTGCTAAACTATCAAGACTCCTCAAGTGTAGCAGCCAATTTGAGGATATTTTTTAAGATTAAACATGTTAGGATTTTTTCATGATGCTGAGAGCAACCTTGGATTAGTATCTTGGCAGCCTTGTTTGCTGTAGTGTACTATATCTTGTATTTTATACTCTGGGTCTACAAAATAGCAGGTACTTGGGCAGTGAGAATAGCTCCAGAGGAATTCCCACAGGTATTGAAAAACATGTCTGATGCTAATGCGATTAGCAAAGGAAATATGTCTATTTGCTAATAAGTTAAAATGATCTGTTGACTAATATTGTCATTTCTATTACAGTAGAAGGGGTTTTTTCAGTAAAAGGAATTACTAAAAGCCAAAACATTATTTTTTGGTATGACACTGGTGTGAATTTGCTGTTTTCAGTAGGTATTCTGTTTTATTGCTATTTTATACTCCTTTAAAATCCTGACATGGCTAATGGAAATGTCTACCAAAACCTAGAAAATATAGAGAGAAGCAAGGATGAAAGCCTCAGGAAACTGGAGCTAGGTCTTGGCAGCTTAGAATTGCTGTCTCAATTGAGTTTTATGCTGCATATTAGATATGTTACAGTTTTGCCTGTAATCTGTATTTTCTTTTCCTTATTGTGAGAAAAGAGATGTGATCAAAAATGTACTTTTACAATGATGCTGCAAATAGACCCAAATTTCTATAGCACTTCTAATGCTAGCACTAGCAGAAAGGAAATTATTTGCCTTAAAATCTCATTTCTGTGATGAAATTTCTCCATCAAACAGATTTATTTCATATTCATTTTTTCCACATAGAAACTTAATCACATAAAAGCTTCTCACAGGATTTTTAGCAAATATTGCTAGAGCTTTTCTGACCATTGACCTCAGCTTCTTACCACTGTTCTGCCTCAGCTGGCAGGAACCTAGCTAAGAGTCTCTCTGAGGAGAATTAGAATAGTCCAGAGTCTACTCTAACTTGAGCTGTTACCCAAATGTGAGCCCAGCAAGCTAAGAATGACACAAAGTCTCCTATTTCACCATCTCCTTCACTAGAGGCACTGCTTGCTATTCTGGGATATAAAAGCAGCTGGGTTGCTGAATTAACCATATTTTCCTCTAGTCATGAGCTCAGAATATCCATTGAAGTTACTGTAAGTTTTACACAAAAATCAAGGGCAGTACATTGGCCAGAATGTGTGCTAAATAAATATTTATACACAAATCAGAATGCTACTGATGGCTTCTTTACACTTTAAAATTCTAAATATTTTAAGAAGCATCTGTTACTAAACTGAGGCATCATTTTTGAAAGTACCCATATTTACTGAGTGGAAGTACACATATTTAATGAGATGAACACAGTGACAAAAAGTCTTGGACTAGAAGAATGCACATAAATAAAATAGTAAAACCAACGTGACATGATTGAATTAAAGCTGTAATGAACAGACTGAACATTTAGTTTATATGAATATTAACTGCTATGAAGGATGAGCTATAACCAAAGCAATAACCCCCTGTCATTGTGCCTAAGCTTTTTACATGTTAAAGGATTCCTCTAATCTTTTTTGAGAAGTTTTTTCCAATTTTATTTTCCTGAAAGTGTGTTTAAATCAATATATTTCTTCTATAATTTCAACAGGCAAGAGACACAGAGATCTCAGATCTTCTTTGCTTCATGTACATATTATTCTATTTATATGCCATTCACCCCCTCATCCCTTTCAAAAACTTACTTCGTATAACTTTGTAAGAAACATTTCAAAATATTGCATATTCATAGTTACTTTCCTCCTTTATTTAGAAGAAAAGCCATACATGTAAGTTGATATATATACAGGATGACACTTGAAATTCTCATATGTGGAGATTTTGGGTTCAGAGTTTTTCAGGGGGAGGCCTCTTGTAAAAATCTCATGTGTACGTGCAAAAGTCAATAAATTAAGATAAAAGCTGTTTTTAAAGTGATGCCTTCTCCTAAGCTTTACAGGCTTGCTTCACAGAAAGCCCACCCAACATATGGCTCAGTGTCACTCAGGCTGAGATTCATCTGCCTTAAATGAAGGTGTTCAGTGTGCAGTTACCCCAAAGCTAAGGGTACATGTGTCGTATAATGCAATGAATTAGGCCAGGTAACACATTCCCATACAGCAGGGAGATGCACTCCAGATATTTCCACCTCCATCCTGAGAAGAACAGTTCTATTAAAAACCACCTGGACCACCTCAATATTTGTAAGCTGTGCACAGAGAAAGCACAACTCAGCCATCAAAACTTAGCTGGTTTTGACTTTCTGCATACAGGACATGGCTGTCAGAACAACCACGGCTCGCTTTAGAAAAGGGAGTGTAGACTTCCCTTGGCCTCTGAGTCATGGAACACAAGGTTCAGGAAACACTAAGGGTATGCAGTATATGCAGAAAGGAGAAAAAGCTGCTGTGGAAAGGGGAAGTACAGCCACAGTCAATGATTTGGGAAAGAAGAAGTGTCTCTATCAGGCCCCAGTGTCTCTATCAAGAAGCAATTGAGGCCAAAGACTCAACAGCCTAGTCAGGTACTGGAACTTTATGCCTAGCTGGAAATGTACAGGTGGACCAGCAGTAAAACAACCCCTGGATGGGAGAGCATGGGGCAGTACAGCAGTGCTGTCTGTCAGTGAGCTGCTTTCCTGTTTTATGAGAGTGATGTCAGCATGCCCTCAGCCATGAGGGAACAGCGTCTCCACCCTGGAAAGAAGGTCTCGATATCTTCAATTCCATCTCATGTCAGGGGGACGTTTGTTCTGCTCCCCTGGCCACCTGGACAGGTGACAGAAGAGTTGTGCTAGTAGCCACCCCATCATTCCAGACCAAAGATCCAGGAATAGTCACTGCTGCTGTGCTGCAGGCTGTGGCACATGGAGAATCATCTGTCCCAGCACAATGCTTACTTGGAGGAGAACAAGTCAGTTGTCCACCAGACAAGATGCCTGTTCATAATTTCAAAGAAATTGGGTGATTAGAAAGGGTAAGATAATGCCATTTTGACTTACACAGTTTAGAAAGAAAAGGAGGACAAGCTTATTTTTCCTCGTTACAATAATATAGAAAGGGAAGCATACAAAGGAAGAGGAGCTAATTAAGCAAGAAAGCAGCATAGAATATAAATTGACCAGGACTGTATGCAGCCTAGAAATGAATAATAGTCTTGAAAACTGCATCTACTCAAATATGTGACTTTTAAATAATACATGTCTTCATGAATGAATTAACAGGTTTTTGAAAGGAATATTTGATTTTCTTGACACGTTAAACCAACCAGTATAGAAAGATGGAGAACTTCACAGAAGGCTGCTGGGATGATGGGGTACAGGGTTTTATTTCTCCTCAATTACAAAGGAGTTTGGAGTGGAAAGTGTCAGATGTGCCTCCACTCTGGGGGAAACTGAGCATAGGAATTCAAGAGACCAGTCTTAATAGACAGTTGTGAGCTGGGGTGAGATTTGCAGATGGGGACAAAGGTACAACACTGGGTGTCATTATGCTTGGTCTCACCACAATTCTTTAAAGGTTCCCCTGCTCTTGAGGATGAAAGCAATGTATTTTTCCAAAGCATTAATTTATACTTTTGCTACTCATTTGTAGTCCTACTGTCCCAGCACTCTCTAAATAAACAATACCCTGTATAAAGAAAAATTTAATGTATTATTTATAGGGAGGGGATCTTTGTCACTTTATTTGACATTTTCACTGAGGGGTGTAATCATATTGCCTAACATTAGGCACCTAATATTAGGTTCTGATATCAGATGCTCCTTCAGACAATGAGAGCACTTAGATTAGTTCTGATTTGCCCTTTGGAAGGACCTCTGCTGCCACATTGACTGTAGTGAGATTGAAGACAGCTGACCTCCTCACTGGGACACCCAAATGCCAAAAGTTAGGTAAACGTGGATTCTTCCTTGAGGTTTCATAGCTTTGTTAACTTATGGAAATTTGTGGGGTTTGACACAGGCCTGATGATCCATCATAAGCCGAAGATTTAGGTTAGCCTTGCAAGGTTCTAGAAAATTTATATATTTTTTTACAAAATTTAAGAAGTCCAAAATGCACTTGCTTCTCCTAATTGTCCCATCTTAACACAAATCAAACTTCTGGCTTCTATCTGAAAGCCAGTTCAGAAGCTTTCCTATTTTCAGGCTATATTTATAGGTAATGAACTAACATCCCTTTGTCCTTTTTTCTCATTGTTTTATAGCTTCAGTTTCAATCCTTGTTACTTACAAAATTTGCTACTGGCACTTTTGTAACTTTTTAATTCTATCAGTGTTCATCTTTCTGGATATTCTAAAGTAAAGGCATGCAGTGGGCATATTTATTTGAATGGAGCCATTGTCTGATCCTATTCAAGGTTCTGTCATTACTTTTCCCATTCCCATTGTACATTCTAATTCAACTTCAAAAAGAATATTTAGTTTAACCTCTGCTTGAAGAAATGAAATGGAGATCACCTTGATATCAAAACAAAGGAGGTCATATTCAAACAGACTTCAATGGGACCTGCCTGCAAGTTTAAAGTACTCAAGTGGCAGGTGCTGGATAATGAGCCCAGAAACAAAGCACAGTAACTTCCCTGGGGAGTCTGCTAATTTCCTCCTTAATTAATCTGTTTACCAAATAGAATAAGTTAATTGCAAACCATTCTAAAGCATTACCAAACTGTTGACTTCCTTGAGCATGCAATTCTCCTCTTGTACCTTTTGCCTTTCCTCCGCACATTCCAAGAGATGCACAGAGCATTCTGAGTTGGAAGGGACCCCATAAGGATGATCCAGTCCAACTCTTAAGTAAATGGCCTTAANCGGCTGCTCCCGGCCCGGAGGTGCCTCCCTCGGCCCGGGCCGGGCTGGGAGCGCCGCGGGACGGCGAACTGTGCTCCGGCGGCGGCACCATGGCGGCGGCCACGGCCACGGCCGCGCCCTCGGCCCCGCCGAAAAAGATCGTGGCGCCCACGGTGTCGCAGATCAACGCGGAGTACGTGACACAGGTAGGGCCGGCGGGGCCTCCGCGCCGCCTCTCCCGCGGCCGCAGCCGGGGCTNACAAAGCACAGTAACTTCCCTGGGGAGTCTGCTAATTTCCTCCTTAATTAATCTGTTTACCAAATAGAATAAGTTAATTGCAAACCATTCTAAAGCATTACCAAACTGTTGACTTCCTTGAGCATGCAATTCTCCTCTTGTACCTTTTGCCTTTCCTCCGCACATTCCAAGAGATGCACAGAGCATTCTGAGTTGGAAGGGACCCCATAAGGATGATCCAGTCCAACTCTTAAGTAAATGGCCTTAAATTACGGGCCGGTGGATCGGACACAGCGCTCACCCTCGCTCAGGTCTCGGTGGCAATTGTTTCATGTCACCAAGAGCGCGGTTTTTCCCCGTTAGATGGACGGAAAGCTGTGATCTAAGTGATACATAAAACAGAAGGAGTCCCCCTAAGCGGCTTCACTGAGCGCTGGAAGGCTGAGTGTGGCAGCAACCCCGTGCGCTCGCAGCCTCCGTCTGTTTCCCTCAGCCTTTCAACACCGACTGCTGAACGCGGCCGGAGGCAGCGGCGGTGCAGGGAGGCAGCGGCGGTGCAGGGAGGCAGCGAGGCAGCGGCGGTGCAGGGAGNCGAAGGGACCTTCCGGCGGCCGCGGCGCCGCGGTGTTTAAATAGCGGTTGTAGGCCGTGGGTGGTGGGGAGAAGGTTTTGTTTGGTCGTAATTGAAGAGAGATGTACGTCTCTGTCATGTACGAGAGAGTATTTCCTCCCGAGCTTCCAGACCGGCGAGATTTGCAAAGCAGCGCTGCAGAACGCATCAGTGCGATACACTGTGCACCTCTGTAAGGCGTGTTTCAACATGCGAAAAGCTGCCGAGAGTTCCTTGTTGGTGAAAGTTTTGAGTGATTTTCTACAAGTCATCTTTTTTTTGTTTGTTTGTTTCTGTTTTTCTTGGAAATCTGCTTTCCTTCCTCTTCCAGAGCATAAATAAAGAAGGTTGAAAAAAGTGGCATAGGAAGCTCTTGTCATCATTGCTCAGGAGTATTGGTGAAGTGGTGGCTGCAGCAAAGAGCTTTAAAATGCTAATTTTTTTTACATAGCCTCTAGTTACTTGTCACGTTCCTCAAGGAGGCATAATCACTTGCCATTTGGGATTTGCAGTTCCTGAAAGATCACGGTTTATTTACGATGGATTTGTTAGACGTAATTTAAGAACAGAAAACGTTTGTTAGATAGCAGGCTGTGCATTTAAAATTTTCCCAAAGAATCACATTTCTGTTGAAAGAGGTTTAGGCATAGAAACCTTAAATGGTTGATAAGCGTTGCTGTTGGAAGACACAATTTTCTTACTTGTAGTTAGCATAAGCTGAAATTAAGCAAGATACTAGTGAAGTGAAATTTGGGGATGGGTTCTGTTCTAGACATATTGTATCATTAACATGAAAATATACACATTTAACCTCTTTTTTTTTTTTTCCTTGTGCAGTTAGCAAATAAATACTGGGCTCCACATGTGAAGAAAACATTGTCTTTTGATGTAAAGGTAATTACTTCTGCTGGAATTTCGTTGGGCTGTAAAAGAATGAGGATCAACCATTCCGTGATGTGCCAGTGTTCAGTGTTGTTTATTTTATATGAGAGTATAGGATTCTGCTTGGAAGGTCACCTGTCACTTGAGACACTGTAATTTATTATATATTTGTGGTTTATAAGTGTAGGCACTGTTAGGAAGATGTGCTATATCATACAGTTATTTTGTATGCTACTTGTTCAGTGTGTTTTGGCCAAGAATTTATGAGGCCAAAAGACTTTTGGGTATCTCCTTTGAGGTTAAAAGATGCTTGAGAGGATTCTACTTCTAGAAATCAAACAAGGACAAAAGATGCAGGTATTACTGAATTGTGTTCTTTCTAAAAGCTTCTTTGGTGGGCTTCCATCAGACAACTTTATTGCCATTCTGGTGCATATGTGCATTTTGAAAGTTTAAAATTTGGCATGGTGTGTTTGGTTTTGTGTCCTGCAAGGTACTTTAATGTTAAGTTTCTTTTCCTTGTGATGTTTGCCTAAATCTCCCTGTTTAGCGTCAGTTTACTCAGTCATCTTGTAGCATTTGTGATAGAATTGTCTGTGATTGTTAGAACTGTAGCTTGTTAGGATGTACATAAACAGCTGAACTGCATCTTTGTGTCATGTGATGTCAAAGTGTGCCTGTTGCCACTTATAGGGAAGATTCTTTCATTCTTGTTGGAAAAACTTACTGAAGTATTTTAATAGCAGTAAGCAGAGAGTGTCTAATTCAGAGTAAGATGTCTTAATGCATTTCGAATCACTTTAGTGGGTATATAAAATTCTCTAAAATATTTTTCCCCTAGGTCATTGAGGATGTCTATACGAAAGAAATTGTCAGGTCAAAGTAAGTACAGTGGTTGCTTTCTCTTATTTACCACCATTCCAACATTATCCATGTTGGAGTTATTTCTAATGTCTGATAGAATATTTTAAAACTCATCTGTATGTTGAAAGCAGATGAAAATTACTTAAGTACATTTAAGTAATTTAATCATTATGGTACATCAAAGTCTGAATGTGGTAACAAGAGAGTTCCTAAGCCTTAATGTTTTTCAGTTCCTTTACCCGATAGTCTGCTGTCTTTTACGTTGGTTTTGTCATGATGGTTGTAGAAGGCTGATCCCTTCTTTTGTCACTAAGGAATGTAAAGGAAAAAACTCCTTATTGAGGAGTGCATTGCCCCTAGCTTTTTTCTCTGTTCTGGCTGTTGTTGCCAGGTTCATGAAGGGAAAGTCTAAATTCAGTGGATTGGACTGTTAGATGGGGAAGAGGAATCCAAGATAGACTGCATTCTGCAGCTCTGTGTACAGGAAAGAGTTGTAACTGTACCTGGAGCTTTTTGGGCAAGACTGAGCTCTGCAGAGAATTCTCTGTATTACTCCTGTGTCAGAGCAGTCTTGGAATTTGTCATATGGAATCAAAGCAAACTTTCATTTCCAGTGTCTAAGAAAAAATACCATTATGAACAGATTAAATATGTAATTGTAGTTTTCCAGGAGACACCCCCAGCTGCTAGCAGTTTGTATCTTCAAGGCTATTGGAAGTGGTGTCTTCTTATTTAAAAGACCTACACGAATTTCTTTAAAATGTGAAATTAATTGCTTGATGAGCCTCTATGAACTTTAGCTTCTGCAGTGTTACAACAGTTGCTTCTGCATTCAAGTCGTTGCTTTTGCATGGAAATGTCAGGACATAAATAATCCCTGAGTGTTTCTACAAGTTTCCTTATTTAATGAAATAAGAGAAAATATAGCTATGTTCCATGCAGGTAAGATGTGTTTGGGAGACTTTCTTTCCTGTGTTAATTGATTACTTTCTCATTTTTAGGTTTGCAATTAGAAAGATAATGCTTCTTGAATTCAGGTAAGCTAATGGGAGGGAAATTTGGAGTTATTTTTTCATGGGAACCTGTAAAGATGAGAAGCAAATGCAGGGCAGTAAGATAGTTTGAAGTACTTGTTCATACGTTGTAAAGCCTTGAATTGTGTAGTGAGGAAAATTAAGTGAGGAGAGTTTAATTTAAAGAGGAAATAATTCCATAAATGAAGAGGAGATAATTCCATAAATGTAAGTGACAAGTCAGAGTGTCTTGTTTTATGATTCTCAATTTCTAGTGTAAGTGGAACACCAAGAAAGAGAGTATGAATTAAATAAGTGAAAAACTTGGGTCTGTAATTTGGAATGTGTCATTAAGCCTTAAATCAGAACTCACTGAAATCAGAGTTGGTTTTGGATTAAATCTCTTACTATGATGTTAAGCATGAATTGTGCTGCAGCAGCATCATTACCATTTTCTTCTTTTGAAAAGAAATGGAAATCTGTTTAAACAGTAGTTTACAACTACTTCAGACTTCCCTGAGATAACTTATACTGTATGTCTAAAATTATGTAAAATAAATATTAGCAATATGCACTTATTTAAAAACACAATATTTAATGTTCTGTTTGGCTCTTTTATCTCTCAGATCTTAGGAAGAAATACAATGAGATGCTTTTTATTTAAGGTAGATGCTTTTTTTTTCAAAAAGGCTCAAGTCCCTAAGTTAGTACCAGTAACTACAGAAGGACAAACTTTCCTTGGTTTTCTGCATCTTAATTAGAAAAAGTGCAGAAGAGCAAATGTAAATTATGGTTTAGGGTTAGACACCAACAAATGGCATACTTCTGGAATTTGTATCTCAGCAGTAACACAGAGTTAGAGGTTCCTGTCCTTTCTGTGAACATTGTTAATGTCATCAGCCTCTAATGTAATTTTCTGCACTGTAGCCACATCTATTGCCCTTTGTCCTGTAAGTAATTTTTTCTTCTTTCTTTGCTGTTACCCTTCCTTCTCCCATTTGTCTGTTAAGATCTTCTGTCATTACCTTTGTGAGATTTTCCTCTCCTTCATTTTTGCTCATGTATGTCTATCTCACTTGGGGACATCATAGTATTTTTATTAAAACATATTAGAGTCTGTTGGAATTCCCTAGGTGGAATGTTCTGTGGACTTTTGAGGGATGTTTCCCCTTCCATTGGCAAATCCAAACTTCTGGGAAGCAGTATGTATTTCATCTTGTGTATGCTTATGACTTTGTCTCAGCTCCATCTGAAGCTGTGCATTCTGCCTGAGCCCCCAGAAAGGGTAAATCCTTCTCTGTTACTGAGCTCCTGGTTACATACAAGTTCTCATTGCCTTTTTGCACCACTTGTCTTTTCTGAAACTATTGAATTGTCTTACTGTAAGACATCACAAGAGTTAGCTGGAAAAAATAAATAGGTAAAACTGAGCTCTCGTGAGGGTCTAAATGAGTGTTAGAGCAGGCATTGAGAGGAAGGAATAGATGAGCAGCTTGTTTAGGAAGAAACAAAATTTTCCACTTTCTGGTGGCAGTTTATAAAATAGCACAGGGTGCAAGACTGGATTTAGGGATTGCCTGCTCAGATGTAACTGTCTTGCACAGGAAATTAAAGGAGAGAGACAGTCCAAATAGCCTCTCATCTCTTAAGATCTAGTATCAAGAGGTTCTTCTATGAGAAATGGACAATATTAAAGAAGAAGAAATGCTCATTGCAGGGAAACTGCAATTGTCCAGTCTCCAGTAATTTTTTTCCACCTTGTAAACATTTAACCACTCCCTTAATATTCAAAGCTTTATTTTAGTTTCACAGTATGCACTGGTTTTACTGCTGCTATATGATTGGAAGCATGAAAGTTGTCTAGATGATTTCTAGACAACTTTCTAGAAAAGTTTTTTAGTAATACAGTTTTACAGTATTACAGTAATTGTAATTACAGTAATACAGTAATTGTCCTTTGCATCTTATGCTTGGAAATGCTGAATATGACATTCTTTAGACAAATGAAGTTTTTTCTTTTTTATTTGTTCGGAAAATCAATGTGAATTTGTGTTATGAAATTGTACAAAAAGCTGTGGCTGCTTCTTGCACTTGAAAACCTGCTGGTGAATGTATCTTCCTGATAAAAAACTCACTTGTCTCTAGTAGCAGTTACTGAGTCTAACAAGTTTTGCTTCAGTGGCCTAGATGAGAGGTAACTTGAGGAACTACTCACAAACTATGAAGATGGCTTTCAGAAGGAGGAGGAAAAAAAAACCCTGTGGATAACTGCTCTTTTAAATGAGTGACAGATTATGTGGGTGGCTGCAACTAATGAAATACTCTTTATCTCTTCACAGTCAGTACCTTGAAAATTACCTATGGATGAATTATTCTCCAGAGGTGTCCAGTAAGGCATATTTAATGTCAATCTGCTGTATGGTGAATGAGAAGTTCAGAGAGAATGTCCCTGCGTGGGAGGTAACTGATTTCAATTGCAGCTAGAATTGACTTTGATCTGCAAGTTGCAGCTTTTACAGTGTGCTCACTTACAGTGACAGAAGGTAGAAGAGCTGTAGTGTTAAAAGGAACTGGAATATCTCATTTGGTGTTTTAAACTTCATGTTCTTTTTTGGAGAAAGAAATGGACAGGTGAAAAGTTACTTGATTCCTTCTGGTGTGGAAGTCCTTGGTTCTGCTGTGAGATGCTGAACATGATCACCAGCATTTGCTTTTTTGGCACTTGACAGAGGTTGGGTATTTACAGAGAAGTTCTTGCTCTGATACTGAAAGAAGAAAGAAGGATTTATATATCTTTATATATAAGAATGCACCACTGAAAGTCTAATGTATATCCAATAATGTCTTGCTTAAAGCATGCAAATATTATTTTCTACCTTTTTTGCTTTATACTAAAATAATGTTTTGCTCTTTTTTGTGTATATTGTTTGGTTGTTTTTTTTTGTTTGGGCTTTTTGTTTTGATTGGTTTATGGGTTAGGTTTTTTTTGGTAATAATAGGTTTTGAAATTATTTAATGTTTCTACAAACAATCCAGGTTTCACAGACCGTCTCAGCAATGTGAGCCTAGTTAAATATTCTATGCAGGTATTATTTCAGAAGCACACTTCAACAAGTGTGGCAAAACTTGAGTGCTGGCAAAATACAAAGGATTAATACCTTGCTCATATGATGTTTGTGTGCTTTTCTTCTGGCATATGTACTAGATATAAAATGACAGGTGCATGTTATGTTCCAAGCAGCTTGGTTAAATTTGTTATTTGGTACATGACTGCCCTTGTGAAGGAACTGTTTTATCTTGGTGATTATTTAGTTTGTCTTTTTCTTGCTCAGGTAGCTGAATGGAAGTTCCAGGACTAAAATTAATCTCTGGTGGTTTTTACCTGCTCACTTTTTGCAGATCACTTAGAGCTGCCATAGCTTTGGCCAAACCCTACCACTTACCTTCTACCTGGGAGATTTTAGTGTGTTTCTGTGCAGTCACCAGGTGAACATTCCCACAAGACTTCACCTCTGCTTCTTGTTTAGTTTGTCCTGTACACCACCTGCTAGACTATGCAGAAGGTATAGTGGGAGGATCCCTTGTCAGGAGGATATCATTAGTCTGTTTTGCTTGTGCTGCCTGGTCAGAATAAATGAAAATGAGAAAAACTAATCCCTTCTTTTATAGATTTAAAAGGATTTAGAGAACTTAAGCTATGGTATGTGAATGAAGATTGAATTTATTTGTATCAACCTGACTCAAAATTACCTTCCTCTTCTATTCCTAGACATTCAAAAAAAGGCCAGAACACTTTCCTTTCTTTTTCAAACGCATACTGGAAGCATCACTGGTTGAAAATGAGAGTGAGTACTCTCTGCATGAACAGACAGTCCTGCTGCTTTTCCTTGATCACTGCTTCAATAGTTTGGTATGTTAAAATTAACTGTAATATTTCCAGTGTGTTTATGCTGTTCTGTGTTAATAGCAGTTTAGTCTGAGCAGTTTCTTCTTAAAAGGCAGATAAAGCAAAATTTTGATTTACAGTTTATCTCTCTCATCACATTTGCTTTTCTCTGACACAAGGTCATAAATGAGACGAAACTGGAGGATTGGAAGTTAGACAATTTAAAGAGAGGATTAACCTAAAATTTTGTGTTAAAAATGGTACTTTAAAATGTATGGTTTTTATTTGAAAATGTGCTTTTCATTTAAAACAGATTAGTTACTACTGTGTCTTTTTTAGTTTGCCTAGGAAATAGCACAAAAATTATTTCCATTAACTATTGAGAAAGACAGTGGGTTTTTTTCAGTTTTGAAATCAGATTTAGATACGATTTTTATATGAAGTTCTCCTGAGTTAGTTTTAAGAAAGCATTGGACCAATTTGTGCTTTCAATCTATAGTTAAAACAGAGTTAAAAATCCTAAATAGCAAGCAGGAAGAATAATTTACTATTATGTGTTATATGAAACAGTGCTCTCTAACATTTCTTGCTACTGGGCTTCTTTCTTACTTACATAGCACATGGGATGTATTATTCAAAATCAAAGTGTGCACAAATAACAAAATTGTTTCTCAGAGAAAACAACTTGGAAAGTGTATTATTCGATTTTGGGATTAGGAATCATTTTGGGAGCCAGTAACCATCTTGAACTTTGTGTGTACAGTTTGAGATAGTAGTTTTCTGTAGTGGCTATGGTACAATACATCTTCATTTTAAATAGTTTGATGGTGACTACAGAACCCTTCTTGTAGAGCACATTTCTAATACAACAGGATAGGGAAGCTGGTAAAAATATGCCTGTAAAAGCACACTTATTAGAAGCTGCCCTTCTTTGTGAAAGGCAGACATGTGGAATACTCACAGCAGTGCTTTAAGTGAAGAGCACTGAAGTTTGAAGTTTCAGAATGCTGAGAATGGAGTATTTGTCCATGAAGACATACTTAAGATGTTAATTGAAATTTTTCAGTAGTTCAGGAAAGAAGGAAAACTTTGGATCCAGATCGCAGGCAGAGTTGGAGAGAGCACATTTGAACTGACATGAAGAAAATTATTTATTTCAGACAATGGGAAGAGTGTAGAAGTGAGAGAAACTTGATAAATTTAGGGCTTCAGGAGAGAAAGAACAGATTAAAAACAAGTAGAGAAAGCATGGTAGGAAAGCTGAGTTCAAGAATAAGAAATGACTGAAGAAGGAATATCAATTCTCAGCAGTTTTTGTGCTAAAAGTACTTGCATGGATGGAGCCCCTTATGAAGTATTGAGAACTGACAGACTCCATGAAAAGAACCTGAAATACAAAGGTGTAACTGGGTAGGGCTGTTGTGCAATTTCTGGTTGGGAAATTGTGAAATCTAATAGAATAATATAAATCTTTTTGTCAGATGGTAATGTGCATTGATGTGTTTTGTAAGACGAGCATATGTGAAAGCATAAGAATGTTTTAAAAATGTTTTATCTGTAACTTTCTTTAACAGGAAGTGGATTTGATCAGAGGTCAGGTGCAGCAGCTCATTTCCTTACCGATGTGGATGGCTCTACAACCTGTAAGCATAACACTGTTAACTGGCAGAGCCCTTTTCTGGGCATTATCCAAGTGGTGTAAAGTAATTTATTACAGAATACTGTTAAGGACCTCTAATATTTACAGCATTGCTATGGAATTATATTTTTGTGTGCTTTGCTAAATTCTTTCTTGTTTGTTGTGAATTTCCATGTAATAATATTTTTAATGTAATGTTTAAGAAAACTGAGCTTTGTTGTTTATAGCTTCTTCAAGCTTTAATTTGTAGACAAGGCCATAAAGTCACAGAGAGGCAATGGAGTTGACATTTAGTCATGGCTGGACTCTCTCTAGCATTATTACATTTTTGGTTTACAGTGCTACTTACTGAGAATAGCCAGAGACAGCTCTTTATTTCAGTTTATGTATTTTTTCTTTTTAAATAAAAAGACTGGACTGTATTTTATCTCATGAGAACAAGGTTCCTTGGTGCCTGAATATCATTTTAACATTTCAGAATCGACTGGAACAAGAGTTGAAAAAGACACCGAAACTAAGAAAATTCTGGAATCTAATTAAGAAAAATGATGCAAAAATGGATGAAGAGTCAAGAATGCAGTATGTTACAGAAGTCTTTTTTCCTTAATCTATTCATTATGTTTCAACTAAAATAAACCATTTACATGAAAATGGTGTTTTATGAAAACTTGTAGCAAATACAGGTTGATCATATGTGGCCTCCTGGGAGCTGTTCTGTTTTTCAGTAGTTTTTGTATGAAATACTGTATATAGAACTTCATATTTTATTTGATCAGTGAATTTGTTTTATCAAAACTTAAAACTATAGCACGTAAACATAAAAGAGTATTCATGTAGCTACTCACTTTTTTCATGACTTCTAGCAAATGTTTAGCTTTCAGGCATATGGCTTATGCAAGTATTTCAATAAAACTGTGTCTTTCTCACCAAATTGAATGTTCCAATGCCTTAGTGTTGCAATGTGGTGAGGTGTAGGAGGAGACATACTTCTTTTTGACACAGTAATAAGTATGGGTTATTAATCAGTTTCTCTGCCTAAAAATGTGGACTGATAATCTGTCTGCCTGAGTGCAGAGAGAAAAGTTATCATCTAAACAGTTTAGGTGTGTTTCAAAGCAACCTACTACCATTACATAAATTTTGAAGCAGCTAACTTTGAGTGAAAGCTACAATATACTTCTAGTCTGCATTTAAGGCATATTAATTCTTTTGTCCTATGTCCAATTTTAGAGCATATCGAGAGAGAAGATTTCTTTCACAGCTCATTCAGAAATTCATTTCTGTTCTGAAGTCAATACCTGTCTCAGGTAACTTTGGTTCTTATGTTACTTTGTTATCTGATAATCTCTGTTAAAACCTTTTCTCTTGCTGAAGCAACTAGTGCTTAGGATATCAACCTGAGGTTGGGGACCTTATTGAGGTGGGGCTTTTAGAGAAATCTATGCCTGTCTGCATGGATTTCATATCAAAATTAATATTCAAATCTGTATATGCTTTAAAAATGAAACAGCAGAAAGCTACTTTAAACCTCCTTCTGTTCAGTATGTACTTAGTAAAAACAATATTTCTGGGAACTGATATTCTTTATTGTGTGCTTAGAGCCTTAAAGCATGAAAGCATTTCGTACCTACTTAGGTGCCTTGTTAAATAGGTGGTATAAATGCATATCATAAGGTTCTGTCTGTTCACACTGTTGATTTACAGTAAGAACAAAAGCCTAAGTGAAGTGAAATTCTGTAAGATTTGACTGCTCTTGAGTCATTGTGACAAGCAAAATTATCTGCTTGCCTGATTTAGAAAGGAAAAGTGTTTGTAGAGGAAGGTGTTAGCCTTTTAACAGAAAAGGGTTATTATGCTCAAAGCACAGCACAATTTGGGTGAAATCAGTTCCCAGAGTTTTGCTTTTGCTGTTAAACTCTTAGCAAACTTCAGCTCTTACCTGTGCTGTAAGGGTAAATTTTGTGTTCTGTGGTTTTCTTAGAAAGAATACCTATCCCCTCTATTCTCCTAATTATACTGGACCTGTTTTAGGAATATTTGCTTTAACAGTTCTTTGGAGACTGTAAGAATTAGATAGTCCTTAAAGGAGACTTCATGTGTGTTTTGTCATGATTTTAAAGGCCCCTTAGTAGTCACCACTGAGTACCTTTGAATATGGTCAAGGCCTTTTGCACACATCTTGTTTGCAGCTTTTAAAAATGTAGTTTTGAGTACCTGGCATTAAACGTTCTTAACAAACATAATGGGCCAGTGATTTCTTGTGGAAGTGAGCACTTTTGCATGTTAATTTCAAGGTTTTTCAAAGTTGATAAAATCACTCCTGAAATTCTGGTCTTATTATTTCATTGCTAACCAGAAGAATTTTTAATATAAGAAATGATTGTTTTAGAAAGAGAAGAATGTTTTAATTAGCTGTGAACAAGATTAAAATTAATACTGTTATATTCATAGCATTTATTTATTTTTTAAAGAATTGTTCAAATGTAAATATATTGTGATGTGGATCAATTTAATTTTTTTTTTATCTAGGTCCTATTTCTATGGACAAAGTTCATTATTGTGAGAGGTTTATTGAACTTATGCTAGACCTTGAGGTAAGTGATTAAATTGATTCAGCCACTTTCCAGGTGTGTTTCTAGGGTTTAAGTGCATAAAGTAATTATTACAGCTTTATTCCAAACAGGAAGTGGTTATGTCACAGCTGTGCACATTTTCCATCTGTAAATAGGAGATTGTAGCATTTCATCCATATTGGGAACTGACCAGCAATGTTGATAAGCCAGTTGAATTCTTGGACAAAGCTAGGATCCTAAAGTACCAAGTGAAGAGGATTTAATGTGAATAGTGGTAGTAATACTGGCAATTTCTGAAAATATGTGATGCTTTAATTTTAGCTGAATTTAGCAATCATTCAGAATTATTCTTCCCAGTGCATAACAGGTCACTTAAAGTATCTTTTGTGTTATTGGGTTAAATCCCAGAAAGCAGCAGTAGTTCTGAAATGCAAGCTATTCCTGTTTGTCTAGAGCTCATTACTTAGAAGTACCAGCTTTGGTGATCTGCAGTTTGTTAGAGTAATAAGGAGTGGAGCAAAGTTTTATGAAATTTTTTGGCAGATACTGAGGAAGTGAGACAATTTTAAGCACCACAGTACCAGTATTAAAAGTAAAAGGCATTCATTTACAATTTCTTGCTTGATTAGATATTTAGAGTAACTTCAGATTCAGAAAGCATTCTGAAATAAAACAGTTTTCTGAAACAGTATCACAGGGAACTTTAAAATGGCTTTGTGGTGAATTTCTGTGGCCTATCTCTGTTAAAGCACTTAAGTAGTCCCTGCTTGTAGTTGCAATAGATTGAATAATTTAAGTTAGAGCTTGCTGTCTTATGTATGTAATATACTCTGATAAGAGAAAATATGTTGGAAGATGAACCAAAGTCTGTCTGACTTAGTCAGATGCTTAGAAGCAGATGTTTAATATTGGTTCTCTCTAGGTATTACAGAATGATTAGAATTCAGACAGATTATAAAGCCTGTTTAAGTGACTGAACAAATGAGAAAGTAGCTGTAAATCCAAGTCTTTTTGCCTTTGTATCATGTACTGTGTTAAGGGACTTTTATGAATATTACTGTTTCATATTGCATTGCATACACTGCCATCAAAACTGGTAATTTGAAAGTAATGATTCAGTGGAGAGTTCTTAGAGTTTTATGAGTTTGTTTTTGTAATTATTGTGCAAAGCAATCAACATTTTCTACTACAGATTGTTTTATTTTCCTTGTCTTAGTTCTAAACACCATGCTGATGCTTTTTGGCTTTCTAAATTCAGTCAGTAGAGAACAACTAATTTTTCTCTTAAATTGTTGTGGCCTATTACTGTATGCTGTTCAACAGTTGCTACATACAGCAGCTTAAGCTATTTGCATTCAGAAGAAAGATGTCTGTTTTATTGTTATTGAAGATTTGATATTATACTGGAGTATTTTACAAAAGAGAAGATACTATATATTTGGAAGAAGCAGTTGGCAATTTTGAGTAAGACAAGCTTAAAATTCACAAAATTAGTGTAGAAAACAGACATATTAAACAATGCTGAAGCAGTTTGACATATCATTGGTAGCCCACAATCATTATGTAGACACTTAGTAGTAGAGTAATTGCTTGATTTAATTTCCTTTTTTACTGGCAGGATGAATTCTCACTAATGGCAAGTTTGTGTCATGCTCCCAGTTACATAAAGGTCTGTGTTCATAGCAGCTTGCCTGCATAAACCCAGTGTCTTGCATACATAAATGCTGCTGTAATACCTCTGTTAGGGTATTAGATATGCAAATAACTGCAGCAGTCTATCTTAATATGCCTTCTTGAAATGGAAAATTCTCAGAAGCCTGGATTTCTTACTTTTTGAAGAGTTGCTTGCATTAATGTGATGTTATTTACCACAGGCTTTGCTTCCCACGCGGCGCTGGTTTAATACAGTGTTGGATGATTCCCATCTTGTTGTTCACTGTTACCTGTCTAGTCTTGCCAAAAGAGAGAAGGAGGGTCATCTCTTCTGCCAGGTGAGATACAGACTTCTTGAAAAGAACTGTTTTGTTCCCTTTGTTTCTGAATGCTGCAGTTGTTTTGGTTTTTATTTTTACATTAAAGATAGGCTTTTCTTTGGATGCAAACTACATGTTTATTTAAATCTTTCACACAGTAGTTCTTTGTTACCTGTACCTATGTGTGTGACTGCTCTTACATTTCATGAGGTCACAGGATGGCTTGGTTTGGGATGGACCTTAAAGATTATCCATTTCCAACTCCCCTGCCGTGGGCAGGGGCACCTTCCACTCAGAGAACACGTTACTCAGAGTCCCATCCAGCCTGGTCTTGAACACTTCCAGGGATGGGGAATCCAGTCTCTGTGGGCAACTAGTTCCAGTGCCTCACCATCCTCACAGTAAAGAATTTCATCCTACTATCTAACCTATACCTGCCCTCCTTCAGTTTTAAGCCATTCCCTCCTGTCCTATCACTTCCTGTCCTGTGAAAAGTCTTTCTCCATCCTTCTTGTAGGGACTGTAAAGGGAGCTATGAGGTCTCCCTGGAGCTTTCTCTTCTCCAGGCTGAAGAGTCTTAACTCTCAGCCTGTTGTTACAGAAGAGGTGTTTCAGCCCTATAGTAAACTCCTTTGGACATTTCCAACAAGTCCATGGGTTTTTTGTGTTGGAGACCCCAGAGGTGGACACAGTACTCCAGGTGGGGTCTCACAAGAGTAGAGTAGTATTTCTGCTTCTCTTTCTGAGAAGCTCTTCTAAGTACAAGCTAGAAAGCAGTGCAGTGTCTGGCATGCTTTACCACACACATAGCAGAAGTTGTCACCATTGCATTCTTCTCTTGTTCATTTTGACTTCACACTGTTCCTCAGTGCAGCTGTTTTTCACTCCTGTCCTTCAGTAAACTGAAGGAAGGAGTTTACTTCAGTTTACATCAGTCACTGATGTCACTCCTAGTTAGTATATTGTTTTTTTATGGCAGGATCTGAAGATCTGTCCCCTTTCCTGCATGTCTGCTGCTTTTCCTGCTGCTTGCTATTCCCCATCTCTGGCACTTGTTCATTTTCTCTGAGGGTCAATATTGATGGAACATAAAGCCAGCAGCACGTCTGAATAATTTTCTTCCAAGTTAAATAATCCCATTGAAAGGTAGGATGAATTTCAGAGCTGCCATCAGAGAGGTCAGAAGGCACAAGACCTCTCCCTTTTGGTAGCAACAAACCATAAGTTAGGTTCAGTGGCAGCCTCTGGCTAGATCACCTTACTGTGATTAGTTTCAGTTTCAAGTTCTATTATATAAAAAAACTATATTGCTTTTGGACGATACTGGAATTTTGATGGCTTGCAAATGAGGTACCTAACAAAAACTATTTTGTGCATCAAGTCAAGTATAAAATTTAGATACCATTCCTTAGTCCAATTCTTCCAGAACTTTGAGGAGTTCTTGTTTGTGCATTGTTTGTGTTGTGTTTGTAGTAGGGTGTCTCTTATTGTTAACCCACTAATTTATATTGATGATGTCTTAGCTTTTAGATATGCTCAAATTCTACACTGGCTTTGAAATCAATGATCAGACTGGAAATGCTTTGACAGAGAATGAGATGACCACAATTCACTATGACAGAATTACTTCTCTACAGGTAAGCAGAGGATGAAGTGCTTATGAGAGACAGAGGATTTGGTTTTGCTGTTTCAGTCTGATTTGCCTCTGGAGTAGGCATGAGGCTGTTTTCCAAATCAAACCCCTTATTTTCCCTGTTGAGTTACAGAAATAGCTTTAGTTTGACTGCTTTTACCATATTGAAGACCTGTAATACTTCAGTGTGGTGGATGTGACTATGACTAAATAATATGCTCTAGCAAAACAGCATTTTGGACCTTGTGTTACCAAAATGAACTTTTTCTGTTAAGTCTGCTAAGAAGGGAAAGCAGAATGCTGTAGGACCCTGTGGTGATGCAGTAGGTGGCAGCATTTCCTCAAGATCTGTGTGCACATGTGCCACCAGTGGTCCCTTGTACAAATTCACTCAGTCTTTTTAGACTTGCTCCTGTCAGTTTGAACAGAGCAATTCAAGGAAGCATACTTCAGTTAAACTTGTTCCTTGCTTTTCTGAATTGCCTGCAAAGCTACATATCTACTCCCTTATGGTTTTTTTAATGACAGCAAATGCTGATAGAAGGGTATATAAGAAAGGTATTGTTCAGAAGTCCAGGGGTAACAGATGGTGTTAAGAAAAATGGAGATTTAATCTGGCTTGTATTTCTGTCCTGGTAGGGTCCATAGAGTGTTCCATGTTATGAATCAGAAGAAGTTATGCTTTTTTCTAGATAGTTAAACTGTTACTAAATTGTTTCATTAATATATTTACATCCAATTTTCATGCATGGATCTTTTGTAGAGGGCAGCATTTGCACATTTCCCAGAGTTGTATGACTTTGCACTCTCAAATGTAGCTGCAGTAGATACCCGTGATGCACTGGTGAAGTTGTTTGGACCTCTTAGGTAAGTTATCAAATTGAAATTGAAATTTTTGGTTCTCAGTATGATTAAATTTAACAAATTTCCAGCCTTTTTTCTTTTCTCTGTGACTTACCAGTTCCTTCTGACTCATCACAGTGCCTTTACATATGCTAAAATAGGGAGACCGGGAGAGTTTGGGTCCACTAGTAGTGAAAAATAACTTCATTTTTCTTTTATTCTAACAAATATAAGAAAGTACTAATTTCCTGGACAATAAGCTAGCTGTTCTAAGTAGTTGTAGCAGTAATTAACTTGCAGTAGTTAACCTCTAACTTGTTTAGTTTATTTTTTTACTCTGTTCTGTAGAAGAACTACAGCAGAAATCATGAAAGCATGCCACTGTATTAACTGTACTTTATTGTAAATGCTGTGAGTAAAAGGATAGCAGTAGGTATTTTGACAAAGGCAGTGTGTGCTTTGTTTAGTTCTGTGTCAGGTCTTGAAACAATAAAAAATATTCATCCCTTGCCATGTTTATTGTAGGTAAGAGGTTCAGCTTACACCTTATACACAAACTTTGCTTTAAAGCCTGTTTGTGTCTGTCGAGTCAGACAGTTGGGATTTTCTTTAAGGAAAAGCAGCTGCCGTCAGTGCTTTCTGTCTCTGGTTTCCATGTGACAGTTTTTTTTCCTTTGCTGTGCAGCTCCAACCTTCTCCACCAGGTGGCATCGTACCTGTGCCTGCTGCCGCCGCTGGGCGAGGGGGAGGACAGCAGCTACGAGAAGGAGTTTCTGCTGGAATTGCTGGTAAAAACCTGCTTCCTGCTGCTTGCACTTCTTCAAAACTCAAGGCATAGCTGCATCCACCAACTGCACTGCAGTAAAGGGTCATTTAGGCCGTTTTGTGAACTGCCTGTGAACCACAGCAATGTTATAGCAGTAACTGGCATATTAAGATGGGGTTTGAAACAATATAAATTAAGTATTTGAAAATGGTAATTCATAAATATAGTTTCCATGACAAATTAATGTGTGGTTTTTTTGGTGTAATAGTAAAGATCAATAAGGAGAGTCTTGGAAATGGTTTTGAGTTCTTCTGAAAAAGTTTTTGTCCCATTTAAAATCAAAAAAATCTGCTAAAGTAGATCTAGATATTGAGTATCTATTTGAGCCTCAAACCAATTTGAAATATTTTTTGATGGACATCATATTTTTTTGGCTATTCAAGGTATACCCATATTACTGTAGGCTTCTAATCTGATACCAGTATTAGAATAGCATAGCTGTTTTTTAATCTCTTTCATAAGTGTGTTTTGTGGTTGTTGATTTTTTAAAAAATTGTTCATGTAGTTTTCTAAGGCTTAGAGAGTATTGATAAGATGCCTATGGATGCCATGGAGAGATACTTGTTCAGATAACATATTTTGGATAGATTTTTATGTGTCCCAAAGAGGAAATAAAGACTTTTACTGAACGAGCAGTGTTAGTTAGGTACTGACCCATATTTTTAATGGAAAGTAAGGTAAGTTTTATCTGATGATTTTCTCTGCTAAGCCTTGACTATTTCCAATTCTGCTGTGCCAGTTTTGATCTGCTGAATAGCCAAATGATTGTTTGATTCTAGTACTATGACCAGTAGTCGGAATATGTGTTTGTTTATCTTCTGATGTCATTGTGAGCATTTAGTTATAGTAACATATTTAATTAGAAAAATACTGATGGAGAAAATGCAAATGTTCACCTTATGAATTATCGTCTGTGTTTCAGAAATATCTTTATAGTTCCTTTTTGACTTAGAGAAGTTTCAAACGCTTCCTTTCTTTAGGTTTCCCGTCATGAGCGACGAATATCTCAAATTCAGCAACTCAACCAGATGCCTCTCTATCCCACAGAGAAGATTATTTGGGATGAAAATATTGTACCAACTGAATATTACTCAGGAGAAGGTATGATTAGTAGTTCAGTAAAGGCTGAACAGAGCAGGAAATGCTGCAATAAAAAATGGAGTTCTGATGTATTATGTTTGTTCTGTCCAGGAAGCTTACACATGGTACTTTGGTATCTTAGAGTGAGATCAAGCGTTTTTTTTTTTCACTTATGAATCAGGAGCTCTTGAGATTAAATTTTTAGCAAATATGTAGTGGATTTAAAGAAAAATCCAAAAATCTGTTTTTACACAAAGATATTTATTTGCTTCTGGATAAGAGATGTGCTTTACTATCAGCTGAAGCACAGGTAAGGTGAAAAAGGTTGGAAACAGCAACAGAAAAGCTGTTGTTTGTGCTTTTTGCTGAAGTAAGGTCAAGAAAGCCTTTAAAAAAAGGGAGGGGGAAGGGTGGTAATGGGGGGAAATTAACACTACTTATCTTACTTTTATTTCAAATAAAAGTACACATAGTCACTGAAAGGTGACTACTTTTAGAACCTCATGTGCTCATGATCCAGGAAGCAAACAAAAATAATGTAATTTTGAAGTTTGTAATAAACAGCACATGTATAGAGGTGCATATTGATAAAAATGGGAAATATTTAGAATCTCCAAGGATAACACCTGTGGCAGTAAAGTGTATTTGTATGTATGAATTCATAGAAACAATACATGAATTCATCTTTTTACTGTTTATTCCTCAAATACCTCTTTCCTTCTACCCTTAAACCCTTAGGCTGTCTTGCACTGCCCAAATTGAATCTACAGTTTCTGACTCTCCATGACTACCTGCTGAGGAACTTCAATCTTTTCCGCTTGGAATCTACCTATGAGATCAGGCAGGACATCGAAGACAGTGTCAGTAGGATGAAACCATGGTAATATTTATGAACTGGTGCAAGCCAGTCAGTTCAGTTCTAATCAGAGTGTGTGTAAGAATCAAAAACTGATACTGTGTGTATACTAAATACATAGTAACAAATATATTTAAAATTATTTAATAGATACTGTGTTTTATACTTACTCTTTCCATAAGGTGTTGCCATCCAGGGGGTGATGTAATAAGGGTTTGTGGATAGTAATCTCTGTAGGTGAGTTAAAGGCAGTGTGTTAGATACTAACAAAAGCCTTTGTTGTGTTGAGATGGATGAGTTAGTGTTCCATGAGTACTAAGCCTTGGCTGATGTTTTAAAATGTGCAAAAACCATCAACTCCTCTGTTGGTGAGAGATGTTACTGAATATTCTTGAATTTGCCATCTTCCACATTTTAATCCTCCTTAGATTTAAAGGGTTTAATTGGTGTGAGATCTTTTATACTCAGTAGCTGCTTTTTGTTACCTTTTTCTTCTGTCTCTGTGAGGTTTTTTTATAATGCTAGCTTAAATTGCCTTTGTTTTTGGAAATATAAGTCAGTTCATGTTATGCTTTGATTCTAAAATGCAGGATTACATGAATCTGATTCAGTAGCACGTAAAGTTAAGAATTCTACTTCTGTCTTAAAACTTTCCGTGTGGTAAATCTTTTCATAGTTTAAAAAAGAATTGAATCTGTTATCAGCTGATGACTAACAAACTTTGGGGTTTATTCCTTAGGTTATCAGAATATGGAGGTGTGGTGTTTGGTGGATGGGCTAGGATGGCACAGCCCATTGTCTCTTTCACAGTGGTGGAGGTGGCCAAGCCCAACATTGGTGAAAACTGGCCCATGCGAGTAAGAGCAGATGTTACAATTAATTTAAATGTCCGAGATAACATCAAAGATGAATGGGAAGGTACTTAACATTCTTTGAAATAAAGTGCTCAAAATAGGTGCTCGTCAAAATACATTCTTATGTAATCTTATTTGTAAGAAAAGGGGAGTTTAACCCAAGATACAGATTTGTCAATCCTAATGCATTGTTTAGAAGTCAGTTACTCAAATTCCAAGTTTAAGAAGTTTATATTTTCGTAAAATGAAGGTTGAGATAATTAAAGAACTTAGATGTTCATTGGGAAGAGAATGTTTATTGCTTCAGACTGATTTCATTCAGTGACCAACTGTAAAATAGTGTCCTTTACAGGGACAGTGGAAAGTTAACTTAGCATTTTAAATAATGCTTATGCTAAAGATGTCATACTGAAAAGTATGGGGAATGTGATATCTGTCTCATACAGAAGTGGAGAGGACAGATTTTTATTTAACTCAAACCAGTGCATTTCAGTAGTTTTCAGTGTGTTTGAAAGTTATGAAGTGCTGACTGTACCAAATACTGTTTCTTAAAAGTGTCCACAGGCGACACTTCTTTTGCTTGGGGATTTGAACTTCAGTTGACCGTGTTGGCAAGTGACATAGAAGCATGCACTTGTACTTGAATTATCAGTAAATGTCACTCCTTTCTCTTTTGTTAGAGAAACCTGATAAATGTGCTGGAGCTGCGTGCTGTGATTACAGGTCACGTAGCACAAATGCTAAAGCTGGACTGTGTGATAAATGAGCAGATACCAGTTTGGGACTGTAGATTTCTGTTAAAGTAGAAAATCTAGGAGGATGGCAGAGAATTCACTATACTGAAGGTATCTATATAGTGGTGCACCTAGCTTTTTAAATACTAAAACAGCCTCTATGATTTATAAAAAGTAATGTTTTAACTAAATCAAAACTGAGATGAAGAATTCATGAATCATTGCCTGACATAATGGGATCTTGATGAAACTGCCTTCTGTTGGATAATATCTGGTGTGTAATGAGGAATTATTTGCCTCATGAAAACTACGGTATGTTTTCTGAATTTTGAAGGTGTCTTAGGTCTCTGATACTCTGGAGGTATTCTGGGGAGAAGGTTTAATATTCAGAATTATGTTAGTGAGCTGGAGAAGCAGCATTTTAAAAATTGGATGTAGTTCAACAGGGCTGATTATTAAGCAGGAACAAGTCACTGTACAAATACATGTTGGAGGAATAACTTACCAGGCAGCACCTCTGCAGAATGGAAAGATCAGAGGTCATTGCTGCTCCCAAGTGAATGACTCCCCAACACCATGTTAGTGCTGAGGGAAAAAGAATCAACCTCAAGTTACATTGGAATTTATAAGCTGGAAAGTAACAGTAAACAAGTAACTTGGTTAAGTGACCTTTACCCTATTAAATAGATAACTGAAGTAACTTGATTTAGGATTTTGTGCCTAGGCACTGCACTTGTAAAAAATTAATTGGAGCTTTGTGCAGATTAATGTCACATCTCTTTAGAGATGGTTGAAAGTAGCTAGCTTGTGTAACTGGAGTAAGATTATTGGGAGAAGAATAAGCTTGAAATAAATGTTTGTTCTTATGAAAAAACCATTCAATTTCTATTTTTTATATCTAGTATTACATTACAATGGCCTATGGTTTTGTATTCTCTAAGTTCAAGGCGTATTTTGAAACAAAACCAACTATACTCTATATACAGGTGGGGTTTTATTTAAAAGAAATTTTAGTGCATTCTTTCATGTAGATATTAAGGAATTGATGAATGCCATTCAGTCAGCTGACTGGCTGTTCCCTCTGGGCTCAGGTCTGCGTAAGCACGACGTCTGCTTCTTGATCACGGTGCGTCCCATGCAGCCTTACGGCACCAAGTTTGACAGACGACAGCCTTTTGTGGAGCAGACTGGCCTGGTGTATGTCAGAGGCTGTGAAATTCAGGGCATGTTGGACGAGAAGGGACGTGTCATTGAAGAAGGTATGATACACCAAAATTTGGTCAAAAGATTTGTCTTTTTGTCCTCTCTCTGTTTTTTTATTTTTAACAGCCTAATTGAGAATTTTCCTCTCTTTTAAGGAATGCTTATTGAATTAGTTACATACTAAGGAAAAAACAAGCCAATTCCATAAGCAGCCTGAGAAAGGTTAACTAGTTTCCTCTGGTAAAATCTGAAGTAGCTACATTAATTAAATACATCGAATATGTTGGGTTAAGGAATAAAATAGATTCTATTAAAATACTAGTAGAATAATGCAATGAAGATGTTTCTATTGCTATGCAGAAATTAGTTTCATCATACGAATTTGTCTAAATTTCAATTGAGGAACAACAGTGGATCACTTACTTGAATGATAATTTGCTTTTAGCACTGAGTCAAATTCTAATCTTGCTGTTTCATTATGGGCAGGACCTGAACCGAAACCAAGGCTTAAAGGTGACTGCAGAACATACAGAGTATTTCTGGACCCAAACCAATATCAGCAGGACATGACCAATACAATCCAAAATGGGGCAGAAGATGTTTATGAGACATTTAATATAATAATGAGAAGAAAACCAAAAGAAAACAATTTCAAGGTAAGGTACTTGCTCCTTGGCTCTTAGGTAAGAGTATGTCTGAATGTGTGGTCAGTACTGAGACTTTTTTATTTCAGGTGCACACGTTTAGGCTTTTTAGGTGGCAGAGTTTAGGCTTTCCCTTCAGGAAGCTAGAGTATGCCAGCTGGTGATAACTTTCCCCTGCAGATAACTCTTAAACTGAAAATCAGAATACTGCTACTTTGCTTGAGTATGTAATAAAACATTAGTTTATAATTTCAGTCTTCTAACAGGAAACCTACAGATTTGGCCTTTTGGGTTAAGGAAGTCTGTGGAATGTTTTTGTTACCTAATGTAATAGTGAACTGTAAGAAAAGGAGTAACCAGTCAAAATGTGAAAATCAGAGGAAGCTTTTGGGAGGGTCACTGGATCAATTTCTTATTGGGTATTGGAAAGTGTCAGATCAAGAGCAGCCCTGCTGGGAAGCACTTGCAGGTACTGATGGATGACAAGCTTGACATGAGCCAACAGTGTGCACTCACAGCCCAGACATTCAGCTGCATCCTGGTCTGCATCAAAAGCAGGGTGACCAACAGGTCATGCTTCTTCCCTTCTGCTGTCCTCTGGTGGGACCTCACCTGGAGTGCTGCATCCAGCTCTGGGCTCCCCTACACAAGAAGGGCCTGTTAGAGCAAGTCCAGAGGGACATATGGATGATCAGAGGGGTGGAGCACCTCTCCTATGAGGAAAACCGGAGACAGTTGGAGTTGTTTTGCCTGGAAAAGAGAAGGCTCCAGGGACATCTGACTGCATCTTTTGAATAAGGGGGCTTATAAGAAAGATGAGGACAAACTTTCTAATAGTGATAGTACAAGGGGTAATATTTATAAACTAAAAGTTGCTGGATGCAGACTAGAGAAAAGAAATAAATAGTTTTTGATGAGGGTGGTGAAATGCTGGAATGGGTTACCTAGAGAGATGGTAGATGCCCCATCCCTGGAAAATTTCAAGTTCAGGTTGAACAGGGCTCTGAGAAACCTGGTGTGGTTGAAGATGGCCCTGCTCATTGCAGGGGAGGTGGACTAGATGAGCTTTAAAGGTTCCTTTCAGCCAAAACCATGATATGATTCAGCCTCAGCAGTGCTGAGCAGAAAGGAAGGAGCCACTTCCCTTGACCTGCTGGGCAAATTTGTACTGTAGCACAAGGTGCTGTTGGCCTTTTTCACTGTGAGGGTGCATAATTTTATACACCTAAAAATATTTCTTGCTCAGTTTCTTTGCTTTTTAGACCTCTGAATCTTTTAATGTTCCTTGAGTTTTCCATTATGAAAATGCAACATGAATGAAAATCTACATTTCTTTTGGTGCCTTAAAATCATACACTGCATAATTGAAGTGATTTTCATTATAAAGGATTCCGTAGCAAGTTCTGTGAAAATGGATAGAGGTAGGCAGGAAGACTTGGACTTTTTTTTCTTTCTGTATCTAAAAAGATACCTCTGGTGTGAAGCAGTAGCTTGCAGACTGCATAGACCATTGGGGTGCCATCCACCTGTGGATATACTGAAAGTACTTCATAGAGAGTCCTTTATAAATACTTTCAAAAGAACCACCAGAACTGGTTGGTTTTTCTTGTGTGTCTGTGGCAGGTTCCTTTCATATTATAAATACAAATGCCCTCTGCCAAAGCCTCCTGGTGTACAAGCATGCAGACATGTTTTTTCATTCACTTATATATTTGCACTTCCATGTAATGAGAGGGAAAGTTCTGTAGTGAATGCTTAAGTTTGCTCAGTGTTGCTGTTAAATGTGAGTGTAGCTTTCAAATTTGTACTATGTTCTTACAGTCAGTTTACAAGCAAATCACAATGCAAGCCATTCTATGCTGGCATTTACTAAAGTCTAATACATTCATTTTTCAAGACACAATCTGAGGTATTTCCACATTTATCACATTGCTGTGAGTTTAGGCACATGCATTCCATGTCATTTGAAACCTTTCTAACTTCAGCTGGATAAAAGAAAACAAGATGATGCTGTGATTAGTGTAGACAGTGTATGGAGCAGATAGAAGGTGGCTTGAAGTTTAAAGGTGAGCTTGTAGGAGAGAAGACAAGAGAACTCTTGTACAGCTCTTGTAAATTAAGCAGATGAGACAGCAGAGAAAGTGCAAATGCAATGTGTTTGCTGGAGGTGACACCACTGTGTCACTGCAATTGGTCAGCAGTTAGTTCTTACAAGAACAAATCCTAATATTTTTACATGCATAGAAATAACTTTGAAAAGCTGAAGCAAAGTTTTTGTGATGTAGCAGCACATTAGGTGCTACTTGGAACGCATTTCTTGCTTCCTCTTAGAAACTGATCAATAGATTTAGAAATACTGCCTGAAAAAGTGACATTGTCTGATTTCTTTGTGCTTTTCTTAGCACAAACATATTATGCTGTGCTTAATATATGTTTAAGCCAGAAGCACTTGTTCTATATTTACAACAAAAATATAAAAATTCTTAGTTGATATGGGACTTGGCCATCCATATATCTTTGAAGTAATTGCAGGATGTTCAGGCTTCTGAAGTGCTAAGATGCCTTCAACTTGTTAGCTTTACAGGCCTGTCACAGAATCCACAGCATGATTGTGATTGGAAGGAACAGATTCAGAGAATGGTTGAGATTAAAAGTCCAAGAGATTCAGTCCAAGGCCTGTTTAAAGCAGAGTCAGCTAAAGCAAGTTGCTCAAGATCATGTGACTTTGTGCAGTTGGAATTGGATATGTGATGGAGACTCCATAACTAGTCTAGACAACCTGTTCCAGTGTTGTATTACCACTACAGCAAAAACATCTTGGTGTATTTAGGTGGAATTTCCTGTATCTCAATTTGTGTCCATTGCCCCTTGTCCTTTCACAGGGCACTACTGAGTGGACACTCATTCCATTGACCTTACTTCCTCCTGTTACCTTTTTTTAATCCAAATTGATCAAATTCTCCACTGCCCCATGAGTTTTGTATTCTTCAGGCTAAACAATCCCAGCTCTCTCAGCCTCTCATACAACAGATTCTCCAATCCCTTAATCATCCTAGTGGCTCTTTGCTGGACTCATTCCAGTATGTCTGTGTCTTGTCCTGAGGAGCACAGCACTGAACACAGAACTCCAGGTGTGGTCTCACCCATGCTGAGTAGTGGGGAAGAATCAGGACCTTTATAGAGGTTGACTAAGCTGGGGTGATGATCACATTACTTGAATGATACCAACACAAGCAAGAAAAGGGCAGAGAATCCTACCCTTTGGACATGGATATGTAAGACTATCAGATACGGATATGTTTGGACTATCAGAATAAAGTTCTGAACTTGGATTCAACTGACTATTCTTTTACAAGATTGGATTTTGGCAGTTCTCTTATATTCTGGTGTGGACTGCTGATGCACTGTGCTTGCCATTCATTTATATCCAAATGATCTGGAAATCAGTGCAGGTCTGGTATCCTGTGTTCCTGCTGTTGTTGAAGAGCAGATCTTGGTGTCCAGATGCCAAGTTTCCAGTGTTGAAGACTTGCCACTAAAGTAGCCCTTTAACAGGAAGGCTAAATTTCAGCTACTTCTTAGGCAAAAAGCACACCCTCTGTGCAAGTCTAGGGTCTGGAGCACTGGTGTTTTCACAAGAGGGGAAAGGAGGGAAAACTGACATAACCCAGATTATTAGATAAATTAATTTGGGGATGAAGAGCAAATGCTTGAAGGGAAGCTTAAGCTGACTGCAGGGATGAAATTTATAGGCATGCAAGAGGAAACCTTAAACTGTATGAGGATCTTCTATGCATTTTTCCTCTGCTCTGAGTGTTCTGGAATGAAAACTTTGCTGATGATTATGGTCATCTTTTCTAGCTCTTAGTTTAAGAATTCTGTGCTTTGATACTGATGTTTTGCTGCATATGTACACTGTCTATATATGGACTCAATCTAACCAAACACTGTCAATTGAAGAGTTATGTTCTACCATCTTAAAACAGATTTGATTGATCTTCAATATGATTTTTACTTGGTAAAAAGTCAGTCTCTTCAATCCTGTTTTTTCTGGTTTTTCTTATTTACAGGCTCTTCTGGAGACTATTAGAAATTTGATGAACACAGATTGTGTGGTTCCTGACTGGCTGCATGACATCATTCTTGGATATGGAGACCCAAGTAGTGCCCACTATTCAAAAATGCCAAATCAAATTGCAACTCTGGATTTTAATGACACTTTCCTGTCCATTGATCACTTAAAAGCTAGCTTTCCTGGATACAATGTTAAAGTCACTGTTGACAATCCAGATCTGCATGTACCCCCCTTCAGGTGATCTCAATATTTCAAATACTTCTAGTCTGGTATTCTTGCTGAAATATGTTTTCTGGTGGAGTTCTGTTTGGGGGTTGAAGGGAGATTCTCTTTCTTTTAAGAAAAGATGGAGATATGTTAAGATTTAGATAGTTACATGTTAGTGTTAACTATACTACAGCTTTTGTTCTGTTCTGTACAGAAATACATCAGAGCATTGTTTGTAGATCAGCCTATGGAGTATATGGAAAAAGTATATGGAAAAGTATGAGATAGAATCAAAACACACAGAATTCACTATTGCATTATGGTATCTAGCTTCCTCAATATCAGCCTAGAGAATTTTAATTACATAGTTTCCTTACATGTCTCATTAAAACAAGCTGAGAACAGCAATTTCAACATCAATTAAAATTTGAGTGTTTGGAAACACCATTTAATCAACACAAAGGATTAAGTCTGAAATCCCATATTGCTTATTTTTAAAAATGAGTTCTGAAATAGGATGCCTACCTTTTCAGCAGCTAAATGAGATTTACTCGATTTGTTTCAGTGGTGCTGTTGTCCAGCATTTTTAGACTTGACAATTCTGTCCCTCCTGGTGCACTTCCTTGAACTTTGACTGAGAATTCACAGTGTTCTGCCCAGTATTAGAGAACAGCTTCTTCAGCTGAAGAAACTACATCATTTCCTTGTGAAGGCATAAATCTGTGGAGGGAAAAGATGGCTTTCCCTTGCACCAGTCAGCTTTTACCACGGTTAAATTGAATCTTGAAAAGCAGGGAGGTAATCTCCCAAGCTGTTTTTGGAAACACTGCATGAAGAATTTGTATGGAGAAGGCACTAACACTATATAATGATATAAAAATAGTCTGAAGGTATCAGGAAAAGATCTCACACACAATTTTCCTCAATGACCTATTGTTCAGTTTCAGTTCCTGTATTAAGAGAGATACTGCTCTTTATGAAGAGCTATTGCTCTTCCTACTGCTACATTTGTCCTGTAAGAGATTATTACTGTTAGAAGTATCTGCATTTTTGTCTTGAGATTTTCAGATAGGCATTAGGATTCCTTCATCTGTGATCTGTTTCTGAATTAGAGAATATTGCTAATATATACAGGAGGCTATAAAAAATTAAATGGGAGAATAAAAACTTTATCTGTTGGAACAGTTTAGAACAGTGACACAGCTTATGTTCTATGATGACTTTTCTCCTGTTCCATCCATTTCCACTAACAAACTTCTTGTCTTCAATGTTTCTCCAGCAGGCTCTCAGCCCTAGTCCTGGCTTTTCCAGCTATGAAAAGAGTGCTTTTGATATACTTTTTGTTTAATCAATTTATTTGTAATTTCTTTTCCTTATTCTCATTAAAACTTTGTAATTTGCAGCATTTATTTCCCTATTGTGTGAAAGTTTGTCTTAATGGTGAGAAAAAATCTTTCTCTACCACCTTCTTAGACAGTCTATGTTGTAGAGAACATGTTGAACTGTAATCTTAAATTATGTGTTATAGGATAACTTTTCCAATGAAGGAAGGTAAAGGAACGAAAAGAAAAGAGGATGGAAATGAAGAAAACCCTGAAGAAGCTAAAACACTGATTGTAGAGCCTCATGTTATTCCAAACAGGGGACCATATCCATATAATCAACCAAAACGGTAAAAAATGGATGGGAACTTACTTAAAAATAACACATGTGTAGCAGTTCATTTTCAGAAATGAGACTAGTTCGTTTTGTATTTAAATCAGAATATTCTATTATCCCACACACATTAAAAAAGTCCCTTTAAGAACAGCGAGAAATACTGTCTTTTAGTGGTTTTTGTCTCAGGAATTTGAATATTAGGAAAGTCACACCTAAATAATTTTACAGCATTGTCTGCAAATAATAACTAAAGACAAACAGTCTTTTATATGGAATGAGTTTGTTATCACATGGACAATGTGATTTACTGTCTTGCTTAGATATTACAAGACTGTTGTATCTATAAAAAAGATAGTTGTAATGCTGATATAATTTGTGCAAAAGTTTGCAAGTGTGTAGTTTGGGAAAGATATAAACAGTTAATCAAAATAAAACTTGTTAAAGCAATTGCTTTTATCAAAACTTGAGAAAATTATCAATTATCTGATCTTGTTTTGCTTTGTTACAGCAACACTATTCAATTTACCCATACTCAGATTGAAGCCATCCGTGCAGGAATGCAGCCTGGACTAACAATGGTAAGAATGTTTTTAAGTATGGTAAGAACGTATTTAAGGATTCTATACTCTTTATTTATGTAATTCTGGCTTTAGGTGCATTCAGTGATAAATGAGTAATGCCTCTTTCTGTAGCCTTGCTGAGGTAATTTCTATTAATAGTTTAAAGATACAAAAAATTAACGTTCAAGGGTTCAACATCCTCCCATCCTCACAAAATCATACGGCAACACATCCTGTGTTTCAGTGGCTGAAGGCTTTCCACAGCAAATGAATTTGCTTTTGCAGTGGTTGGAGAGTCTTTAAATGAAGCAAGAATGATTTCATAGTAATTTTTAATTTTCTGTGTAGACGTGTATGAGAACTGCTATGCTGTGCTTTTTAATCCCGAGCAAATTATTTTGAGATGCTTTATAATACTTGGATACCTTTAAAAGGTCTGAGGTGTCAGTTTTGGAATGTTGGTAGAATTGAGCCTATGAAAACATTAACTGTTATTATATGTCTGTATCATCAGTTGCAGATTTCTGAGTAAAAAGAAGGAATAAACTTTTTTTTTTTGTTTTAATTTTTCCTGTTCTTTATGTCTGTCTCACGTTATTATTTTTCAATTGTGTGTCTTGATTCTCTTTTCACTGTTTCCACCATATTTAGCCTGTTCTGAGGCTAAACAGCCTTTTTTTCTCTACTTCATATGCTGGTTTACCATATTCCTTTTAGTCAGGAATCTGCCCAAATAGTCTGAATGGGTCTTTTAGGATATGTTGTATTTGGTCTGAAAGTTCACCAAAGCCAGGAAGCAATATATAATATCAATGTCTTGTGAGATTGTTCTGGGATTTTTCTTCCCCAGCTGACTCTGGTTTTTGTATTAAGCAGTATTCTGATAAATTGCATATTGATTTTTGTTTGGTTTTAATTTGTGGTTTTGTGTGTGTCTGATTTTAGGTAGTGGGTCCACCTGGTACTGGAAAAACTGATGTAGCAGTCCAGATAATATCCAATCTTTATCATAATTTCCCAGAACAACGAACTCTAATAGTTACCCACTCTAATCAGGTAAAGTGTCAATTTTCCTGTAATTACAATCTAGAAGAACAGTAGGTATTGAAATCAGTAGTTTGGGAATTGCATTTGTTTCTTAGCAATGGAAACTTGAGTTGGCTTGTGTGCAGTTTTGCCAATTTCATAATGTGAAATTAAAGTTTTGAATTTCAGGTATTTAGTTCTAAACTATTTATCAGAAGTTTTCAATGTGTTTAATCGGTTGGAGGTAGAAATTAGAAAGTATTTTGGAAAAGTCTGCTCTTTTCTTACAGTTGCACATGCATTGCATGCATGACAGATTTTTGCTAATTAGCTTTCTCAGACACTTGTTGCTCTGTGTTTCATGCTCCTAAGGGAAGGCCTCTTCAGCTGAATATTTGCTTCCCATTCATAAGAGATAGCGTCTTAGCTGCTAATTCTCAAGCATATATAATATAATAATAATATTATANTTGCGTCCTGTGTGCAGTTTTGGGCACCACAATATACAAAAGACATGAACTATTAGAGAGTTTTGAAAGAAGGGTAACAAAGGTGGTGAAGGGCCTGGAGGGGCAGCTGTATGAGGAGCAGCTGAGGTCACTTGGTCTGTTCAGCCTGGAGAAGAGGAGACTCAGGGGAGACCTCACTGCAGTTACAGCTTCCTGTGAGGGGCAGAGGAGGGGCAGGCACTGATCTCTCCTCTGTAGTGACAGTGACAGGACCCGAGGGAATGGCCTGAGGTTGTGTCAGGGGAGGTTTAGGTTGGATATTGGGGAAAGGTTTTTCATCCAGAGGGTGTTTAGGCACTGGAATAGGCTCCCCTGGGAAGTGGTTGCAGCACCAAGCCAGACAAAGCTCAAAAAGCATTTGGACAATGCTCTCAGACACATGGTGTGACTCTTGGGCTGTCCTGTGCAAGGCCAGGAGTTGGACTTGATGATCCTTGTGCATCTCTTCCAATTCAGCATATTCTGTGTTTCTGTGAAATCTGCATCTGATTGGGAATTATTTGTTTGGAAAACAGCATCACCTGTTTCCTGGTCTCCCTGTCCTGTCTCAGTTATGAGTTACTTTAACTGAATATACCATTGGAAAACATTTAATCATTTTTCATCAAAGCAAGATCAAAGAATGGTGGAGGGGGTATCATTTTGGTGAGGAGTTACAGCCTAGAATAAGACAGGCCAGTCTGCAATGGCTTGCTGGAGAATGACAGGTTAAAGTTGGGAGAAAGGGTTGAGAACATGTCCATTGAGGAGAAAAAGAAAGGCATAATTTGAGGCAGATAGAAGACTCTTCTTGCCAGACAAGACTCTGATGAGGAAATTAACTTGAAATTGTACTCTGGGAAATAAACTGCACTTTAAGATGTTTACATGACTTGCAGCTGCAAGTGGAGCTTGCTTGTGTTTATTCTTACTTTCAAAACGCGATGATCCTGTGCTTACAAATTTGCCCCTTTGGAATACACTGAATTAGTTGATGGTAAGCCACTAGAGAACTAAAGAGTTTAAGGCAGAAGATGTAGCACACCTAGAGTTTAGTTAAGCAAAATTTAGTTATCCAAATGGAATAGAGTCACAGTACCTGACAGTCAGTTCCAGATCATACTTCTCTAATGTACAGTAAAAGTTAAATTGTTTACTGTCATCATATGAAAATCGGTGTTTGTGAGACAGTTTTGTAAATTGATAGCTTTATCAACTAAATTAACTGTGTGATAGAATTAAATTTTAAAATTGTAAAATCAAATGTAATTGTTATATAAAGTATGTGAATAAAAGGGTGTTCATAGGCTAATTTCCCTGTTGTCAAGATTAGGAGTTCCAGTATTAACTTTGTTTTGTTAAAACAAAATTAACTTTTGTTTGGTTTGGCTTCCATTTATACCAAAATAGGCATAATCTCTTACTTATGAGTAATTCCTCTGTTTTCCCCTGCAAGAGCCTCTAAAACTAGCCTTCTAAAAACTACCTTTTCTCCTGTTCTTGTCAATCTCTAGGCTTTGAACCAGCTGTTCGAAAAAATCATGGCTCTAGACATTGATGAGCGTCACCTTCTGCGTCTGGGTCATGGAGAAGAGGAATTAGAGACAGAAAAAGATTTCAGCAGGTGAGAAAGGGGATGCTAATGATAAACTCACTTGTATAAACATGGCAGCAAGATGTCTCCCTTGAATCCACTCTACCTCCCATGCAAATGAGCTGTGTTGGACAAGTTTTACCCTTCTCATATTATTGAGTCCCAGTAACACAGAGTGCACTAGTTTTCAGTATGAGGTTTAGTAATTTTGGTTCTTATTGTGTATAGAAATTGTTCTTCCTTGAGCATCTAAAGGCAGAATTAGGCAGTTGCTTGTTCAGAAATTCAACTGCTTGAATAAAAGATAATTGTATTTTTTGGACCCTTATACTTTTGGTAGAATTAATCTGTGAGAGAAATTAGAATAATAAAACAGATTTTTGGAGTTACAGTTTTTTTATACAAATATGGTATCACTTCTATTTTCAGGGTGATTTTTGCATTAATAAACATGAAATTAAACTTTCTGCTTTGAATTCTTCAGATACTGCTTAACCTCTAAGTTGCTTTGATTGAAAACACATTTTGAAGTATACACACATAAGGAAAGCTATCAACTCTATCAGTACAAAGACTTAAGAACCTGTTCTTCTAAATATTTGTATGTTTGTCACATGTTAGTCCAATTGACGTCAGCAGGATTACCCACATTCAGAAATGTAAGCGGGGTATAATGGTCGTGCACTGGAAATATCTGAACTGTCCAGTACTGGATTATCATAGCAATACTTTGACTTCAAAAGCTGTAGTAAAAATTATATATAGTCACTAGAAGCTACCCACATATGCATAGGTCAGTATTTAGCAAAAAAAACTCTCGTGATTTTTTTCTTTAAAATTGAATGCTCTGATGTAGTCAAATTATTTCAGAAATTTGATACCCAAAAATGTAGTGAAATGATGCCATACCAGACATTTATTTAGTAGTACCCATAGTGTAGTAATTTCTTGAACCGTAGTGTTCATCATTTGAATGAGTTTTCTTTAAGACACTGTGTTGTCAATTTTCATAGTTTCTCAAGGTAACTCCAGACCTATGGGGTATTTCTACAAGTACCAGGAGTTCTGGCAGTTTAAGAGGGAGGGGTAAAGGCTGAGGAATATATTTGACAGTGGGCTGCACTGCTGTGAGAACTTTATTTCTCAGAAGGTTGGCTTTGTGAATTGTTAGAGCTCAACTGATAGAAATAGTCAGCATGTAGCAAATTCTTAGGTTTTGGAACAGAGTTGTAGTTGTGGGGGTTTTTTGGGGGGGTGTTGAGGTTTTTTGTGATCTCTCATTGTGATACTTAGATACTGGTTTGAATTTAATAAAAATGTCATTTAATCCATTTTGTAGGTATGGAAGAGTTAATTATGTGCTGGCTCGAAGACTTGAACTTCTACGAGAAGTTGGGCGATTACAAGAGAGTCTTGGAGTCCCAGGAGATGTTTCTTACACTTGTGAAACAGCTGGCCACTTTTTCTTATACCAAGTAAGGACTGAAATACTTTTGCAGACTGTATGACCTAAATACATTATGAAACACTTTGTAAAACTTGCAGTGAATTTCTCAGAGTCGAGAGTAAAAAGAAAAAGCCTTTTCCTTGGTGACTGACAATACAGTAACAGCTAAAGTTAAACTTGCAGCATGACTTGCTTGTGTTGCTATTGTTTTAAATCCTGCCTGCCGGCTCGCCAAGTCATCGCTGCCCTTCATGAGTGCTGGCAAAGGTTCTAATCTGAAGCTTCTTCTTCAGACAGGAAAATCTGCAGGCTGCTTTATATTTTGGACAAGCATTAGAGCAGCTACTTGATAGTCCTGATAGGAGGCTTTTATAGCATTAAAAGCCTATGTGAAATCAAATGTACAGCATACAGAATGGTATGTTGCATGTCCCTCATTTCTTCTCCATGTGTTTTTCAGTGACGTGGTCTACATTTGCAGTTAGTGTTGCATAAGGAGACTTACAGAGTGGTACTTAGGGCACATACTGTGTATGTTTTTACAGAAGTTTCTCTGGGCTAGCTGTAGTGTGGACCTTAACATTAGATGGACATCAGGTGTTGAAGAGTGCCAGGAGCACTGCTAGACCTCATCTTCTGAGTCAGTTTCCTCCTAAGTGAATCCCATTTGGTATTTAAATCAAAATAGTGTAAGTGGAGATAATAGAGTTTACTTCTGTATTGGGTTTATATGGCAAGGTTTTGGTGTCAGGTGGCTGTAGGAATGACCTCTGAGAAGAGGCCAGGGACTGCCCTGTGCTGGACACAGCCAGCTCTAGCAGACCCACTGCTGACCAAAGCTGAATCCATAGTGACACTGGTGGTGCCTCTCTGAAAACCTCTTTGAGAAGAGGTCAAAAACCACTGTGTAGCAGCTGAGGGCAGAGAGGGGAGTGTGAGAAACAACTCCAAACACCCAGGTCAGAAGGAGGTAAAGGAACAGGAAGTGCTCCAGGCACCAGAGCATAGGTTCCCTTTAGCTTATGGAAACAGCCATAGTAAAGCAGGTTTTCCACCCATGGTAGCCCATGGAGAGGCTGTGTCAGAGCAGACACAGACACTGCAGCCCAAGGTGTACCCCATGCTGAGCAGGTGCATGTATCCTGAAGGAAGGTGCAGCCGGTTGAAACCCAAGCTGGAACAAGGAAGAAGTGTGAGGAGGAAGGGGTGGCAGAGATGTAGTGTTGTGAACTTGAATGGCAGCACCATTATTTCTATACTGCTTAGGGTGAGGGGGAGGTAAAAAAATTGACAATGAAATTAAGCCTGGGAGGAAAGAGGGAGTGGAGAAGAAAGGTGGTTTTGACTTTGTTGCTCACCATCTTACTCTGTTTTTAATTCATGTTAATGAAATGAAATGAAATTAATTTTTCCTGAGTCTGTTTTGCCTGTGATGCTACTTGCTAAGTGATCTCCCTGTCTTTCTCAACCCATAAGCTGTTCCATTTTACTTTCTCCTTCTGTCCTGTTGAAGAGTGAGAGTGAGAGATACTGGGTGAAAGTCTGGCAGCAGCCAAGCTCAACCCACCACAACTTCAAAAATGTCATCCTACACAAGCTCAAATGCTACCTAAGACATACCTTATTTCTGAGATTTTTTTTTTTAATGCTATGTATGCAAGCCTATACATTACCAAAAACCTTATAATATAAACCCACTTTGCTTTGTCATAGGTAATGTCTCGTTGGGAGGAGTATATCAGCAAAGTGAAAGTTAAAGGTGGAAAATTGCCTGATGTTGCAGATGTCTCCAGTTTCTTTCCTTTTCACCAGTACTTTGCAAATGCTCCTCAACCAGTTTTCAAAGGCAAATCATATGAAGAAGATATGGAAATTGCTGAAGGATGTTTTAGACATATTAAGAAAATATTCACTCAGCTTGAGGTAAGACTTTTAAAGGCAAGTGAATCTGGCTAGTCCTGTAGAAATCCTGTTCCAAAACTTGCCTTTTTCTACACTCTAGAAGAAATATATACATCTAAGCAGCTTCATTAGCTTGCAAGGTGAGAATTTGCAGCTTTGGGTAATATATGTATGTTTCACAGTAGGGACAAGGGTCTAGTCTCTTTTAGTTGGATCGTGGGAAAGAGCCATTCTGCATGTTGTTTTCACTGAGGAGGTTATGAGGGTTAGTACACCTATCACTGCTCCTCTGATCCTCACAGGGTCTTTGTATTTACAGTGAATTGCTTTTAATCAGATAACCTAGAAGTAACTTTAACAGATTATCTTCTGTTTTTGCCAGAATTGCTTGAGAGGCCTTTAAAAGTTAGGGTAAACATGATGTGTGTATCATGTGATTATATGATGCAGTGGTCTTTCTACTACTGAATTTGATGTGATGTTATGATGCAGTAAAGTAGGAAACAAGAAGATACACTAAAACAAAATTTTGTGTGATTCTGAGAGGGTTCCTTAGAATTTATTGAGTAATTGTCTGCAAATTTATATATGCATATAGGCTGGAAGAATTCTTTGATAGATTTTCACAAATTGTTTTTCAAAATATGCTAAACCTGGAAGCCACAATAAATTATTCAGATGAGATTGTTAACAGTACATACCCTCAGAATTTTCTTGTTTAATTATATTGAGAAGGTGGCCACATAGTGGATACATTTCAGAAGTGATATTTTTTGTATTCTGACTTTAAAGACTTTTCTTTGCCCTCCATAGGAATTCAGAGCATTTGAACTTCTCCGCAGTGGCCTGGATAGATCCAAATACCTGTTGGTGAAAGAAGCAAAAATCATTGCCATGACTTGTACTCATGCTGCTCTGAAACGACGTGACCTGGTTGAATTAGGTTTCAAAGTAATGATTATACTACTGTACTACTTGATTTTGGTGTTGGTTCTCCCCTATCCCCCACGCCCTATGAATCTTTTTATCCACCCCAAATCTAGGCAGCTAGATTATTTACAGTACCTTTTTTTACTTGTATGTTTCAATTTTTTAATTTTACTGAAGAAAAATATAACTTCTGTAAGTAAAATATAAATCACTTTTAAGTTATTGTATATACAAAAAATGCTTAATAGTGCATTTTTTAAAAAGTCAGTTTTACCATATTGCATGATAAACAGCAGTGATAGGGTTAATAAAATAGAGGCAGAACTGGGTAGAAAAACATGGTATTTATGGCTTTGTTTACCTGAAATGAAACAATTTGAGGAGAAAGAACTATGATGCACTGCTTTTTTCATTCTGCAGTGATAACTATAACTATTAATTTAGTGCAGTCTTTTTTTCTGACAAAAGCCAGCCACCAGTAATTCTTTCAGTCTTATTTTCCACTGACCATGTACTGTATTGGATCAAATGGCTCCTCTTCAGCTTCAGTGCAAAGATACCAAATCAGTTTGCTCCACTGCACAAAGCTTTTTTTCTTGTGCTTATGGCATGTAGGAAGCACATGATGTAGTTCAGTCATGGATTCCTTCTGGATACAAGCCCTAACTGGTACAGAGAGATCTGCCATTGATGTAGTAGGACTTCACCCATTTGGTAATACTGATATTTTGCCTATAAGGTGAAATCCTGCTGTAACTGTCCTACCCAACAAAACGTGAATGAGTCACAGATGCTTTCTTTTGGTAGGCTGAATAAATGCATACATTTGTGTTACTGTGTTTATGGACATCTCTTTACTTTTTTTTTTTCCTCAGTATGACAACATCTTAATGGAAGAGTCGGCTCAGATTCTGGAGATAGAAACCTTTATACCTCTCCTGTTGCAGGTTAGACTTGGAACATAAAAGATATTTATAAAAAAAAAAAAGATAAATAAGACTGTGTTCTTGAAAAATATTGACATTTAAAATGAAAAATATCATGTGCAGAGAGTAACCCAGAACTGATATTTGCTCTTTTAGTAGACAGTAAGAACTTCCACTTTGACTATGAAATTATTTTATTCAACGAAGTTAGCATCTTACAGTTTTTTTCAAACTTTTGAATGAGCATTGAATAACCATATTCATCTGGCAGGTGAAGTAAAATAGGTATATGTGAGAAACTGTTTCAGATGCTTCATACCTCAGAATTCAAAAAATAAAGTTCAAAGGACAGTTCTAGGGTAACTACTACTACTGTGTAATAATCAGGGGGTTTTGCTTTTAAAGCAATATAATATGATATTTATTCTGATATTTCTCTACAAATTTTAGTAGATAAAGATACTTGCTTTATAAGAAAAATTACTTTTTTTACAGTTCTACTCTCTGATTGGGTGGAAGCTAGTAGTCTTTAAAAAGACTGCAGTTCAGTGTAGCTTAAAAAGAAATGTTGAAGGGCTTAGACTAAGGCCGACAATCTGACTCATATTGTGTTTGAGTGCCTTGATTGTATTGTAGTAGTTTCAACAGTGTAACTGTTCAACTGTAGAACCCCCAGGATGGATTCAGTCGTTTGAAGCGGTGGATTATGATTGGAGACCATCACCAGTTGCCACCAGTCATTAAAAACATGGCTTTTCAAAAATACTCCAACATGGAACAGTCTCTTTTTACACGGTTTGTTCGTGTCGGAGTGCCAACCGTTGATTTGGATGCACAAGGAAGAGCAAGAGCAAGGTAAGAGAAAAATAATCCTTTGCCTAGCTTGTAAGAAAGTAACAGGTTAAACGTGGGAGAAGGGCACATGGACTTTTGGAAACTGAGATTGCAAAACTGAATTTAGTTGTTTGGTTCCACTTGTTTCAGCTTAGACTAGGAAGGCAGATTTTATTTCTCTGAAATGCAATCAGATTAATTTCTTTATTATTATTTTTATATAGTAGTACTCTGCTGTTGCATGAGTATTTTAATGAAAATTATATTCAAAGGTATTTCATAATTTTGTGTTTAGGATTTTTTTACAAATGAGACTTTACAGAAGCTTTCTTTTCTAAACTAACATTTAATATATTCAAAGTTAAATAAAGATCTGATTTATTTAACATTGAATATATAATAGTTCCCTTAAAGTCAGTGAAACGGTGCTTTTCTGTAGTATTACAGGAGAGATGCACCCAGAGATTGGACACATCCACATTGTCCACACAAGAACATAAAGCATTTTTTATATTAAAGGAGATTCTGTGACTGCAGTATAATAGCTTTTCTTTTTTATCTATGTATTTGTCATTTCACTGTGGTAATTGAAACATCAGATTTATTTATTGTGTAAATTGAGTATTTGTGGTGTCATGTTAAGAAGGAAAAATAAAACCAAATAAGAGAAAATTACTCCATATAAAATCTTGCTACTCTAGTTTTAGATCTTTTTTTAGGCATAAAATGTAGTGAACAATATGAAGGATAACTTCATCTTTTTCATGTAGGAAATGTGGGAGTCTAGAATATTATTTTATAGTCTTGCGAATGACAGTTCAATATGATTTTTAAAATGAACATTTTATGAAATGTCATGGTAAATAAAGTTTATTTTACAAAATCTTAGTGAACTTCTTAGTGATAAGAAGTCCTTCACTTAGCAAGTAATTTCTTGATCAAAGATTTTTTTGTCCATACCTTCTTAAGCTTTGTATTTTTTGACCACAGATGATTTCCCCATGAATTATCTGCTTCTTAATCTGATCTGGATATTGTTGTGCATTTGTGAATGAGGCATTTTGTTAGTATTACTGCCCCTATAAATATCAGAAGTCATTAAGAATTAGGTAGATTATGTTTGTTTCCATTAATATCTTGTGTTAATACTAGGCAATACACAAAATAAATAAGGAAATCAATTTCTTCTTACTGTAAGAAGGTTTACCACAGTTATTGCAGAAAATACTTCTTTCCTTATTTCTTCTGTTTTGTAAAGAAGCATTGATAATTCCTTAAGTTTTTTTACCCATGAAAATTTTTGCTAGAATTCTTGCAAAATTTGTACCTTGATCAATTGGAATGGACTTAAAGCTGAGTGTGCCACACTGAAGTGGCATCTAAACTTTTCTGTGAGAGAACAAAACAGATTCACAACCTAAAAATAATAGTACTGCATAGATTGTTTGAGTATGTTCATTTATATATGTACAGGCTGCCTAGCAAAATTATTCTCACTGAAAGCCTAGAGAAGCAGTAATCTGAGATGCATCTGAACTAAGTAGAACGAGTTCAGGAGCCTGCTGTAACTCGCTCTTTGTGGTTTGTGTCTGGTTTTGAGCAGTCTGTGTAACCTGTACAACTGGCGTTACAAGAACCTGGGTAACCTGCCTCACGTGCAGCTTCTGCCAGAGTTCAGAACAGCCAACGCTGGCTTTTTGTACGACTTCCAGCTTATAAACGTGGAAGACTTCAATGGTGTAGGAGAGTCTGAACCCAATCCCTATTTCTATCAGGTAAGGGAGATGATACATGTGTAATTATTAACCTCAATAGGGCTTCTTAGATCTGCAATGAGGACAGACTGTCAAAAAACAGTAAACTGACATTCAGGTCATATTCTCAGATAATTGATTTTTTTCCTCCTTTTAATGAGTTCTGAATATTGAAAATGTAAACTTACTATGTTGGGGCTTTTGCTCAGTGAATGACTTTGATACTGTTACGGGAGAGATGAGGCTTGGTGTAGTTCATTACAAATGTCATTTTGACCTAAGGCAAGTTGAAGTCCTTTGTAATTCAGCTGTACTGCCATGATAGTGAAATAAACAGTGGCACTTCCCCTGAAAATGAAGAATTGAAGTTTGCCTGGTAGCTCATACCTGAGTTTGAAGAGTCGCTGTATTAATTAGATCTATATGTAGGAATGCTGAAATGCCCATTCATAAAAGTATAAAACAGTACTGCTAGTAATATACATAAGAGGCATAGAGATGTTGAGGATAAAGTAAATTGCCAAAACACCTTAATCTTGGAGTTTCTCAACCAAATTTTCAAACTCTCAACTAAATTTTGATATTAGGCCATCAATAACAGTCTCTATCTATTTCTCTTAAATTAGAAAAACATTGTACACTTGTAATGAGATGGTTATATTTTCAGTCTTTTTATTTTTCTTGTTTTAAACACTGGTGAAACAAACTATGGTGCCTAAAATAGCAGTGGGCTTTGGAAAAGTTAGAGCTGGAGCGATGTGCAAGTTAAGGAGTTTAATTCAAACACAGAATTAACACCTTATATTTTGCTTAATATTATGGAAAGCAAACAATATACTTTATGATGATAATATTCATGTTCATTTTTTTCTCTGAAGATCACTAAGACTTGTGTTAATCTATGTTTTTAGAAAGGTATGAAATACAATCATAGGTTTTGCTTGGGATTCTCTCAATACTTTTTCAATACAAATTAGTGTGCTGCTAGAGAAGAAAGCAATGCTAAGTCATAATCCACTCTATTCTATTGCTAAATTGAGGACAGAATTGTTTGGAGAGTTTCTTTTGATTTTTGTTTTTGAAACTGTAACACACACTTAGTAAAAAGTTGTCCAGTGGAACACAAACAGCTGAAAGGAGTGCCTGATAATTGAGAGTGTGAGCACTGCTTTAGACCCCACTTTGGCTGATGATTAAGAACGCTGACATGAGGACCCAGAACACACTTCTCATTATACCAATCATTTCATGTGCAAACTCTTCTAATACTTCCTACCATTACTTTTTTTGGTGGTCTTGATAAATGGATCATATTTAACAGAGTATGTTGTTAGCATTACATGGATTTTCATGAGATAACTGATTGCTGCCACATATTATTTCTCTTTGTGAATTTGGGCTTTTCTTTCCAGAGTTAAAGGGGATTAAAATTTGTAGAATAGCTTTACACCCACCTGTGTTTGATATGCCTGGCAACTGCATTTTCCAAGTAATGCAGAGCCCACTTAGTAAGAAAAAATAAATGAGACTGGTATGTCCTGCCTATTCAAACGTATGCCAAGTGGGGATAAAATTCCTTGTATAAATAGAGCAGGAGTAAATGTCAGCATTTGAGAACAACTTTTTAACCTGAAGGATAATTTTTGTTGACAGAAAATGGATTTAAATAGACTATGAATAACTTCAGTCTGGAAATAGAACAAAGCTTCCTCTAGCTAGAAGAGTGGTACTTTGGGACAGACCCATAAAGTAATGACAGAGAAAGTTACAATACATGAAATAACAGCTGGTAATTTGTAATTGAATAGTATGGCCTGCAGTGGAAATAAGTGGATTTGATAATCCAGATGTCTGTCTCCTAATTAATACTTGAAAGGACTTTATTCTAGTTCAACTAGTTCTTACTTTCAGTTTACTGGGGATTGAGTCATTGCAGATTTTTGGGTTCAGTGGAACTTTTGAGTAAATATTGCAAAGTTTCAATCAATACCTAATGATAATATTGCTGTCAATATTTTTAGCAGTTCTCTGAAAAAGAATCAGAATGAAGGTATTAAACCTACTTGTGATTCTTTTATTCTTTCAAAATGGCTTGAATGAATGAGCAAAGAATAATCAGATCTAGGGACATTTCTCTAAGCCCTAAAATATTTGTCTAAATACATTACAATGTCACAGGTGGTATTCTCTCTAACTTTACAAGTTGAGTAACCCTTTTTTTGTCTTATTTTTCTTGTCTTTTTCTCTCATTTGAAACTTTAGAATCTTGGTGAAGCAGAGTATGTTGTGGCAGTCTTCATGTACATGTGCCTGCTTGGTTACCCTGCAGACAGGATAAGTATCCTGACAACATATAATGGACAGAAACACCTGATCCGTGATGTCATTAATCAGCGATGTGGCAATAATCCCCTGATTGGACGGCCAAACAAGGTGACTTTGGAAAGATATCAGTCATTGGAGTAGTTCTGGTGTCTGTGGTTTTAAATTGTCATATTGCAAATCAGGCTAACTTAAGCTACACTTAAAAACTGTCTGTGGAAGTACTTCCTTTTTAACCACATATTTATAAATCTACATTCCATGGAATTTCGTAGATCAGTGCCCTTGTTTTTGCCTGTTGATAATTTGACAGAATGAAGTCGGTGAAGGTGAAAAGACTACAGGCTGTTTTGGGTAGAATAACTATTTTTTTATCATTTATTTTGTCTTCAATAATAACATCAATCCCCATAAATCATATCTTTAGAAAGATCCACCCAGAGTGGACATTATTTGAGAGAATGTATGATCATGAATCTGAAGAAACAAATAAAGAATACAGTTATAAATGTCTGGTGCTAATTCTGCAGGTTAAAACTGTATTACAAAGCTAATGGCTTTCCATAATCTTTTGGTATTAGTACTCCACTTCTAGCTGTCTGAATTTAAAAAACAAAAAAGTAAAAGAAACAGTATACAGTCAGGCAAACATCTTCCAGGAAAAAAAACCAGTCTTTTTGCTAGAGGCCAACTAAATTGGTTAAAGCATTTTCTTTTCTCTTCTTGTTTACTGCAATCTCAGCCTGAAGTTGATGTTAAAATTTTGGTGTCATGTTTTAATTGAAATGGCAAAGATTAACCTATGGAGGTTTTTTTTTCTTTTCTAATTCTCTAGGTAACAACTGTGGACAGATTCCAAGGCCAACAGAACGATTATATTCTCCTTTCACTAGTGCGTACCAAGGCTGTAGGCCACCTGAGGTATGTAGGAGCATCTTCTTGTGGTGCCATAGAAGTAGTTGCACTCTCTATCAGATACAGAAATGTTTATAGTACATTATACAAAAGTATCCTATTATAAGAGTATGTAGTAGAAATGAGGTTGAATGCTATGTATGTAATGAAGTTCAGACACACTTCCTTTTATAACTGTCTGGTACCCTCTTCTCGACCACTTTATCCTTTTGTAAAGGCTCTTACCTAATAATTAGTTCATTTTGCTGCAGATAGGCTGACCTTGGTTTCACCCTATAGTAGAATGACAGGACTGTAGTATTTGTTAAGCAAATGCAGACTTAAATTTTCTCATAGATCCTTTCCTGTGAGATTTTTATTTATTTTGCATCAGAAGTGTTTGGTCACTTCATAAGTTGCATTATTTGTAGTTTTAAATGTTTACACTCTTGGTTTGGGATGCGATGGAGGAAGACTGTCTAATCTTAGGTATGAGTTATCAAATTTATCTTTACTCATTCAGATACAGAAATGCAATTGGGATTTTTTTCTCAATGTTTACTCTCAACTTTATTTCTGAGGTCTAGGAAAACAGTAGAGGGTGGTTTTTCATAGTGGTATTAGTAGAGTGAACCAGTATATTTATGGTTCTGTATAATGGTACTAGGATTTTCTAGTTACTGAAACAATATGTAGGGAAAAAACTAAAGACAAGATAGTATTTAGCAGATGATTTTATATTTCTTTTAATTAAGACTCCCATGTACTTCTAGTTATTGTTATTGCAAGTGTGTCACCAGTGAAAAAGGTGATTGATTGTGTTTTCTGAAGGGATGTCCGGCGATTAGTCGTTGCCATGTCAAGAGCCAGACTTGGACTTTATATCTTCGCAAGGGTGTCACTGTTTCAGAACTGTTTTGAACTCACTCCAGCTTTCAGCCAGCTCACAGCTCGACCACTTCACCTCCATATCGTTCCCACAGAATGCTTTCCAACAGCAAGACAGGTAGGGACAGCTGCACTGGGTCCTGGTATCTGTAATGGGTGTTGTTGGTATTTGGTCACTTTTTTTGAGTGGGCTGTAAGAGGTGAAGCTGTTTTCTTGCCCAAATTGGTGCATCTGCTTCTTGGCTTTGGACCACACTGCCCAAGGAAATGATGAAATCACCATCTCTGGAAATATTTAAAAAAATATGTGGATGTAGCACTCAAGGGTATGGTTTAGTGGTGAACTCAACAGTGCCATGTGATGATTGGATTTTGTTGATCTTAGTTGCCTTTTCCAACCTTAATGATTTTATGAATAACTCCTTAGAGTTACATTTTGTCATGATACACACCAGCTGGTTTTAATTGATATTTCCACAAAAATTATCAGTATAACTTTAGTATCAGTAACCATTGTGCCTTCTTTTTCCTGAGTTCTGCCTGTGTAAGTGATTCAATATTTTTCTTTTGTGATCAAAATAATTTTTTAGTTTTTACATGGTTTTGGTCTTGTTATGAAACAAAATAATGTTATTTCTCAAGCAAAACTACATAAGGCTCCCCATTTCTCATTTAAAGAGGTAAAATTACATGTAACTGACTAATTCAGGATTACAAATGAATTTTTTTCCTCTTAAAATTGGTTCCAAAGTCACAAGTGTTGCTGCTGAGCTAGGTTCATAAGTACAAAAATCTCATCTGTAATACTGCACTAGATCTTTAGGGAGGGGTTCGTGTTGAGGATCTAAGCACAGGGCACACAGAGCAGGATGCTAAATGAAGAAACAAAGGAGCATATCTGCTCTGCTTCCTGAAGCTTTGAGAAGGGATGCCTGCATGCACCCAAAATTCAGTTACAAAGCTTTCTTTGGTCATAAATGCTGTTTGGGAGGGAGCCCTTTCAGTTGAAACTTTCAGATCAACTATGGAACAAGAATGCAATGAGCATGGTCAATGAGTGTGAGCAAGGAGCTGGGCTGCAGCAGGCAGGAGGCTGAATCCTAATCTGTTCGTAAGTTTTTGGTGCCTTTAATATGTTAGATTACTTGAGTCCAAAATGTGGACTTGAGTAATTTAACATGTTAAAGGTACAGCATAATTTAAGAAGGATTCTTACTTCATGCAGTAAGAATCAGAACCCAGCCTCTGCTTTTGAAATTTGTTCTTTAGGCTGCAGTGTCATGATTATTCCAGTTCCCCAAAATGTAAGACCTGTACTTCCAATTTTCCAGAGAATTCACCATTTTTTTTCCTTTGAAAAGCATTGTTTAATTTTTGGGGGCTTTTGACTTCTAATATAATTAAATAACCTTTGAATAATAATTGTTTTGCTTCATTTACCGATTGTCATCTTTTCCCCCTTCCTTAGAATGGAGAAAGACCAGCTCACCAAATACACATTATTAAGAATATGCCTCAAATGGCCAACTTTGTGTACAATATGTATATGCACATGATACAGAGTACACGCCACCATCAACAGGTAAGGACCTCCTAACTTTTGGAATGCATTTAAAATAAAATTATTTTTCAGCAAATGGCATGAGAAGCTTTTGAGATTTGACTCTGTTTCTGTTATGTTTAAAATTCAAGAAGTGTTTGTGACTGGGAGGGAAAATATTGAGGTCTTGTAAAATGTTGGAGTAGCAAAAGCTGTCTCTTCTAGTGGTTTAAGCCCTAATTTAAGGCCCCAAACTTACCAGTAATTGATGCCAAGTGCCAGACTGGCTCTGTCTGGGCCAAAAGTCCTGTTCATTAATACTAAAGAACGAGCTTGTCCAGTATTAATTTGAAGGAAACTTGTGTGTTATGTTTCAGGTAAGAGTGGGATTTCACCACTGCATGATGTAATAGTGTTTTGTAAGAGAAAGACCAGATCATGTCTTGAAACCATTGTAACCCTGTTAAATCACCCTGTTATCCAGTTTTGCAGCTGTAGTGTTTTTTGTTCTGGAGCAATTTTTTTCAGCCCTAGTTCAGCACCAAGCAAAATTGCATGGGGTTGGAAGCAGTTGTAGACACTTCTGTAGCTAGTTTTGTCAGTGTTTAATCCCTGAAGGAGAATTCAGAACCCAGCAGAAACCCTTTGTAGTCTCATGGAAGTGAGTGGAGCATTAAGGTCATTTAGATGGTGTACTGAGCAGAAAGCTGCCTTTGCCCAGCACACTTGGATCTGTAAAGCCTGGAGGTAGTTAAACCAAAAGGGAGTGGTCTTAAATGCTACCCCTCAACTGCATCAGCTTTCACTCATTGTCTGGGGTCTGTCATGTTTATATTACCTATATATTATTCTTCATCTATTATATAGTACCTATATATTATATTACCTATAATTTATTCTTTCATGGTACTCTGAAGTTCTCTTATTGGTTTTTGCTCTTCTGAAAGATTTCAAAAACTGGACAAAATTGATGTAAAAGGGCACTACTCACTCTGTATTAGCTGACTGTGGGAAGAGAGTGTGAACATGACTGTCCTTGAACAGGTCATGAGAGATCTAGATTGTGTTCTTTAATGCAGGGATATCTCTGTCCCATCCTCTTCTTTTTTCCTTCTACTTCCATGTTTCATCTACTACAGAACAGAGTAATCAGTAGAGATCAGAACCAAAACCTTTTTCTTTAACCAAATGTCAGACGTTCAGATAGAGAATTAATTTTTCTCTGCAGTTGTTACCCAGTGACTTTTGGATTTTATTTCTGAGAGAAGGCTTCAGCCAAATTGGAAGCATTCTGTTACCCAGAGAAAGCCTTTTCCAGGCTGTGTGGACAGACAGGATAATTCTTCACTATTTTGGAGAAATGGTGTAATTATCTGTGTGCTATAAAGAAAAGGGGATATTCAAAGAGGACACTACTAGAATTTCTTCTTATTGTAACTTTATTTAGTCGTAATGAATGAAGCTCACACTGTTCTTAGAAACCCAGGCCTATCAAAACAAGACAAGACTTGCTTTGAAGCCAGTTTGTCTAATACAGATGGAGATCTTTGAACCATGCAAAATGTTCTATGATGAAGACTTAGTAGATTGTGCAGTTGGCCACATTTAGGTGTAAATGAATAGTCCTGTGAAAACAAGGAAATGTGTACCTGTTCTGAAAAGCAGATGGTAGCATCTAAATTTTACCAAAAAGTGTTTGCTTGACGCCTTAATCAAATATGGACCTGATTTTTCTGCTAATACTTGTTTTTCTTTTTGGCACCCTAATCTTATCCATTACTAGCTAAAATTAGTTCCAAAACTGCTGTTTTCCTACTGTGACAATGAATCACATTCTCCTTGCAGGAGAAGCCGAGGGGTGAACTGAAAAAAAGCAAAGGTGGCATTAAGTTTCTTTTATTCTAGTTAGTACAACATTCTGTTTTTCCTTTTCTTTTACACTAATCTTTACAGTAGTTGTCACAAAGCACAATGTGCATCTAAGTAAGTCACAGAAGTCTGAGTTTGTCTCATACATCAAGAATGTATTTTTGTAATGAAAGATCTTTGGTTTGGAAATACATTTTCCTGTGCACAGATGGATTATAGAGACCGGTCTGATAACTTCAAAGTCTATAGAAAATGCTTTTTATATCTCTGCTGGTAATTATAATTGATCCATAGATGTGCCTATGCAAATTTGTAATATTAGTGTTATCTAATTGAAAGTAAAACTTCATTGTAATTAAACACCTCATTTGTCATGTGAAACAAAGTTGCCTTTTGAGCAAAGCAAGTCTAAACAGGCATCAAGTTTTTCAAGATTGCGTTTCATTAAGATTAGCAAAAATATTCTAAAGAAACATCCATCAAGTCACTAAATAATGTCAGGCTGCAAGAAGTATGAGTGTTTCTGTTCAGCATGGAGTTGTATAGCATTCATCCATACCTTTCAGCTCAATGTTTCCCTGGTATTTTTTCCCAGTTGTGTTATTTGGCTGCCATTCCAGCTTATAATGTTCTGCAAGCTACTATTTTAGTTGCAAGCAGAACACTTTAAATATGCTAAATTACTTTTTCAGAAGTATTGTGTGAAAATATTTAAGCATTGTTTAGCTGTTAGTGAAACTTGCATTCTTCTACATTTACAGCTGTGCATGAAACTTGTGTAAGTACAGCTGACATTCACATAGTATTTTATAAGATGTTGCAAGGGGAATTTACGGATATGAGTTGTTCAAGACAGGCCTGTTGAAGGCCTCAAAAACCAAGTTAAACATATCTAGGAGTTTGAAATGGTAAAGATGAGATTAGGGATTTACCATAACCCTATTACTTGTCTGACCATTTGGGGTAATGAAATGTGGGTTTTGTCCTTGAATTGGGAGTCCTGAGGTTTTGACGCACTCTTTTCAGGAAAAAGTGTATCTAAGATGACCATATTGTGACCATTATTCTAATTTTTTTTATATATAGGACTGAAGTGCATACAAATCATTAGGGCTTCTAAGGTTTAAGTGTTTGTTGTTAACTTGTTATCCAATGCAAAATCCTAAGTATAAGGTGAACAGTTCAAACTAAAATGTAAAAACTTAAAATCCTTCCTTTTTTAATCATCCAGCATTTACTGCCCCCACCTGCCATGATTGAAGAACCAGAACCGACTCAAACTGAAGAGTCTGAAGCAGAAGGTGAAGGTCAGGGCATACAGGAAGATGCACAAGAAAATGAAGTAGTGGATGAAATGATGAAAGAAGGAGAATTGAGTGTGGATGAAATGGATGAACATCGAAAAATGCCGGAACACCCTGGAAGAGACAGTGATAGTGGAGACAGTGAACCTGAGAATGAGACTGAAAAGTGATTGATGGAATCCTTGTCCTTAATGCAGTTTGGAAAAATGGCAGGGAAAAGAGCAGTTAGAAAAATAATTGCTATTTTTACATTGACTTTCATTAAATAGTTGCCTATGTAATGTGACCTTTTTGGTGTATTTTTCACTGAATGCTTTGAGGACAAGCAAGATGGTTGGCAAATATTCTACTGACTTCTTGTCACTGTTGGTGATGTAATTTGTTTAATGGCCTCAAATTATATGGATTCTCCTTTTTATAAGTTGTTCAGTAAAGATGCTTTTTATACCGGTTTTGAGTATTTGGCTCTTAATTCAATCACCCATTAAACCTCACTAAGTATATTCAATATTGGTCAGACATGCATTATAATTTCCTTAGTATTTTGCCATGGAGAATTCCTTATGCAGAGTTGTGCTTGTGTATGCTGAGATGATATTTTAGGCATAGGTTCAAGTTCATTTAGATACTTGGTTTTATGTCTGAGAAATGTGAATTGTCGTGGGACTTCGAAGTGTTCAAAAGCTTTATTGAATTTTGACCTCAGTGGTTCTCAGGATTTCAAAGGCCCAGGTACTTGTAGCAATTTCTCATCATTGACTTCTGATGTTGTTTTTAATTTATTATTCTTTACAGAAGAAGGAAGGATGCAGCTTTCCAACAGCACTCAGTTCTAAATTAGTGTTTTGAAATAAATTTCTTTTACTTGAAGAAGACACAGTAATTGCCCAGGCTAAGGCCACATGAGAAGAAAAGTGAAAGTAGTTCCCTGAATGCAGGATATGTAAAACAAATTATATGAATGACACAATGGCTGAGTGGGGTTTTTCTAGGTTATCTTCTGAGTGTACACATTTCATAAAGTCATCAGAGAAGGGATTTTTCCCTGATTCATTGTGAATACTTGCCATCATGTCAAATTAGTCAGTGGTTTAATGAGATTTAGGAATTTCCAATTAGGTTTTCAAACACAGCAATAGCCATAGGAATATGTTCTTTTGCTGGCAAAGGGAAAACTGCTGGATTTCAAGTGTTGCAATTGTGAAGCTGCCAGATGGGCTTGCTAGAATGATTAGAGAATAAATCATTTGCAAGCTTTTATTAACAGCGTTGAAATTTTTTATTTTTCTTAATATTTTTAAAGTATAATACAGGAAAAAATAGTATGAAGTTAAATGTATGCCAAGCTCCATGAAATGCATCTGTTGCAAACCAGTCTCTGTGTGCTGGGATCCCATCTGCCCCTCCCCCTGAAGTCATTCTCCTCCCTCCCAGTTTAGAGAGGAGCTCAGGAGTAGCAAATCTAAGTATTTACCTTTGGTAGATGGTGTTCTTTTATAGCTTTCCTTTGCTGAAATGAAGTTTTTCTCAAACAAGAAACTAATAATAATGCAGAATTTGTGTTCTATCCTTGTGTGTTCTGATTTAAGGACATGTACTGTTTATTACTGAATTGGCTGCCTTGGAAGAGCAAATTGTGTTGAATATATGGGTATTAAGTTTCATGCAGTAACAATTGTGTTCATGCAGAATTGAGTAATACTCAGCCTTCAGGCCACAAGCAACTAGCTCAGCTGAGGGTTGTCATCTTTGTTTTCCAGCTAATTCTCTATAAATACTGAGTCTGACCATCATTTACCTGCTTTAGTATTTCAGGAATTTGAAAAGGATTCTCCAATTTGTTTGTTCATTTGTTTGTTTTCTAAAAAGAATAATTTAACTGACAGAGATTCTATAAAAAAATAAGACAGAATGACTGTTAACAAGCACCCAGAGCTGAGAGGGGCTGCAGAGACCTTTAGAGCTGTGCAGTTGACAGTGGGCAGTGCCCACACCTGGCTGTGCCTTGCTGTGTTCTGTGCCTGGGCCCCAGGTGTGTGGGGTCACTTGGGCTCAGTCCTTGTCGAGCAGCAGCCAGGTCTGGAGCTTCCTGGATGGACCTCAGTGCTGCCCTGAAATCGTGAGTGGAGTTGCAGTGGAGGTGGTTGGTGGCTAAAGTGCAGGAAGAGGCAGTTGAACTGCAAACAATTGCAAAAGCTTGAACAGCTTTAATAAGCAACTTTCTGAGGCATCAAGCACCACCTGTAAAAAAGTGGAATGTTTTGTTGGGGTAACTTGAGCAGAGCAGGTAATTCATTATCCTTAATGCCATCTTCCATGTGTTAAACTTGACTTTTATCAGAAACATGTTAGCATTAGGAGAATACATTTTCAGGAATTTGGGAAAATTGTGTCTTTTTTCTAGCAGTGCTTGGAAAGTTCTTAAGGTTCTGATTTGGAGTGTGGGGTTGAATTTGGGGCCTTTTAGTTCCAAAGCTTTTTTGTTCTGTTTTTAATTTTTGTAAAGAATAAACTTTGTCTTTTCCACCAAAATAGTGTTTTATGATCAATTTACATTTTATTTCAAGAAAGAGTAGGTGGGACAGGTGAAGGACTCTAAAACTGTAAATATCGATATACGTCGTTGGTTTTCCAGTGGCAATATTTGCTTAGGATTTAGCATCTATTCTAGTGAACAAAAATATCCAGTTATTAAACTAAATGTATTGAAATTGAAAAAACAAAAATACACACAAATTTAATTACTTTAAAAAGACAGAGTCTTTCAATGAACAAAATCATTGTTAAAATAGCTTTTAAAAAATTCTTTTAAAACATTTTTGCAAAGAATTATTATAGCAGTGCATGAAAACCTAGTGAACAAAACTTAAGTCTTTCTGAGGGTAAGATCCTCTATGGGTATGAACTGGAGGAAAAGATATAAATTTGCTTTATTTTATTGTTCCAAAGCTGTATAATAAGAAATCCATTAAGGACATTGGAGTGAAACTAAAGAGCCATTAGTGTTTTTTATTCATATTTATTTAGCCAACCCTTACATGAATTGCCTCATTTTCCTCTTACACTAAGGCTGTAAAACAACTTAGTTACTTTTCAGACTTGCTTAGAGACTGGTTTAGAACCAGCTCAACCCTTGGATGCTGATGTAGTGCTAATGTAAAAATGATGCTGTAAGGCAATGTCCTGTTCATTTCTGTAATAGCCAGAAAAAGAAAGGTAAAGAGCAATTTATTTTGGGTTGTGTCATCCATATAGAGCTGAGATATTGCTATATAATGCAGGCCTGTATTTCTGTCTGTGACTGAAATACTGCAGTAAGTGCAGGGTTTGGTATTATCAAAGAAAATGCCTTGGTAACACTCTCAGAGCATGGTTTGCCTTTGCTTCAGTGTGAATGGACTTTGAGAGGGCTTGGCAAAGGTGGTGGGTAAGGCAGGACTAGAACACTCAGCAGCAATTTTGCCACGGGGAAAAGAAGGCACAAGTACATGTAAGACATACAACATAGATAATCCATAATATTAAAACCAACAATATATAATAAACTTCTAAAGATGAGACTGTTAATTTTTGCTAACCTACATTGTATTTGCTTTAGCAGTGGATACCCAGTACTGCTTTGTGTGTTTGATAAGGTGGGACATAACTTCCTTCAGAAGAGAACCAAGCACTGGCAGTTTCCCTTCAATGTTGGAATGGATCTTGCCAGTTCCTGGCATGTAAAAGGCTATGAATCCTGAAGAAAAGTCTTCTCATGAGGAGTAGAAATTAAGGGGTTTTTTTAACAGGATGGCTTTGCTGACAGCACAAGTGAGACCAGCTTTCTGAAATCGCTGAATTCTTCTAAAGGAAGACCTAGAGGTGGTGATGATCACAGGCTGGATAAACATGGCTGCATACAATTCTATTGAAACAAAAAGTAGGTAACACTTGAAATCTTGTAGCAAGCAGGCAAAAGTGAATGGCCTGGTCAACAAATGAATCATAGCCCACAGCAGTCAAGAAGCTGTGAGTGCTGTTAAAATATATGACAGCACAGTTTCCTTTGCCAAACATGCTAATGCTCTCAGGAGAGATAATCAATTGAAAATTAATGTTTTTTGTGGGAGTTTTGGACGCTATTTTTATGGCCCTTGGTGTTTCCTTTGCTATGCTGTTTCTCAAGTATAGTTCTTTTACAATCCCTTTTCTCGAAGTGTTGGTTCTTAGGTACCTGTTGGAAAAGGGCAATAACAGAGTAATGTTCATATGCTTTCAAAGAATGCTATTTCCAGTCCAAATTGCAAAAGAATGTTCCTGAAAGGCTTGCAGCTAAGTATCCTCTGTAAGTTCATGTATTTCCCTAAGTTTTTGTCTGAAAAAGTACAGTACTCAAACTTCCAAAACTTGCAAACATGAGCATATACAAAATTGCTACATTGAAGAGAAAAAAGAGAAAAACAGTAGTTGCAGTTACTCCCTCTCAGTTTCTAAACAGTAGTATTTCAGACTAAACACTACTACAGTAATGTGGGTTTTTTCCCACACTTACAGTAGGTAACAAGGGCAGATCATCTGTCTGGGCCTTGCTCTGGCAGGGCTTTAGATTAGTCTAACCAATACAAGGGATAATGTAATATGTTGCTATTTAGAATCACAGAGTGTTTCATTTAGCTGCCATTATGCTTTTCACTCACCTTGAAAAAGGAGCAAGGGCAATATTTGAATCAAATAATATAATTATTTAAATGTAATACAGAGTAGTCTGTTGCTGTACCACTATATCTGGAAAACAAGATTCAAAAAGAAGCTGAAGAGGAGTTGTTTCAGCTATAGGTAAGAAGCTTTCCAGAGTTCAGGCGCTATCTTTGTGCTTTAGAAACGCTATCAGAGCAGAGTATGTCTCTGTACAAGTAAGTTTTAAGAAAATGTAGGCCCAAACAAAAAGCTGAGCTGCTGCTGACAATGACATAGTTCATCTATAGATGTCAGTGAAAAAGCTGTATAGAATAAGAGTGCATGTTTGCTTAATCAAACACTAGAATTTTGTGGTTCCAGAGAACAGCACAAAAGAAGCAAGCTGGTTTGCCAAATAAGGATCAGGAATACATCAGTCCTGGCACCCTTTGCAGGAGATAAAAAGAAGCCGCCCTTACTGCATTTATCAAGTGTGAATTCCTGAATTGCTGCAGCCCACTGTAAGAGAAGCCCTGCTACGCATCCAGAGACGCTTCAGCATCCTGCTGTGCTAGTCTGACATCTCCTGTGTGTCAAGAGCACTTATTTTTAGAAGGGACAGTCGCTAGGGACAGAACGTATTTAACCACGGCAAAGGAAGAAAGGAAGTAGTTCAGGGGCAGCAGAAGTGGGTAGGGAGAAGCTCAGTACAGAGGCACAAAGATTCTGTTTCTGACCACAAGCCACAGCAGTTTAGGCTTGCCCTATTTTTTCAGAGAGATTTTTGGCAGCAGCAGTCATGTCCTGTTGGGCAATACCCTGTTTTCTAAAATGAGACCGTATCTTCCAAGCTGAGTCAGAGAGGGCAGAAATCGACTCACCGATAATTCTCCTCTGCTGAGGACACATACAAGAACACTGAAACAGGACTCACTGGGAAGGAAAAAGTCCAACTGTGGAAAGGTTGTCTTGCTGTCTGTCACTGACAACCCCTGTAAATGTGGTCAGAGTTAAATAAGGAACTGTTGTAATTATGCAATGCAATGTATGACCTAAGTTTGAAGACAACTCATGCAAATTCAAATATTGCCTCTGTATAGCTCTGAATTGAACCTAATAATGACTAAATTGAAGATAAGAAGAGTTAATGGTTTTGCATATGAGAAAGATATACTGAAAATTATTATTTTTTCATGGATTAAAATATTTACTGAAACTAAGTCTCTATTAGGAGCTTTTTGGTTTCATACAGATTTTAGGGGGCAACGCTACATATTCACCTTCAAGAAAATTTTGAGTTCTTATTTTGAATACTGGGGTTTTTTACTGATAGCCTACTGTATATTGATCTGGATTTTCTTATCTCTGTTGATGTGTAATAGTGAAAAATCTCATGGAGAGGAAAGCCAGAACCCAAGGCATCCAGTGCAATTCTGTATTATAACTTTGTATCTAAACGGTTGCAACAAATGCGATCTCACGTAAACTTTCGGTGATGAACTATGGGGTTTCAAACAGAGAATAAACTACATTATTTGGAAACTTCTGTGGGATATTGTTTTAGAAAATAATATGATTCTAGATGTGATGACTATTTTCCCAAAGTAATGCTTTCCCTAAATGTTACATTAATTTTGAAATTTGTTGGTTGCTTATTTAAAACAAACAACAACAACAAAAAACCTGCTCAAGAACTTGCCTTTAGTATTGTACTTTTTCCTTATATGAATTTTAGGGAGTCAAGGGATGAAATAGAAAGTAAAAGGTGCAGTATTAAAAAATCACCAAAACTAAACAACAAGAAAAATCAACCAATTGAACAAAAAAATCCCACTCACATGAAAAAAAAACCAACAAAACACCCCAACATATCTGACTGTTTAAAATGTCTGTTGTTTTGTTTTGTTTGTTGATCCAATTAGCACTGAAAGGAATTTAAATTTTGGAGTATCACACAAAATGACAACATTAAACTGTGACCACTCTGATCAAATACATTTGGAAGTTGAACCATTCCTGCACTACCACTTCAAGTTTTGAAAATTGACCAACCTATGTGCAGAAGTGATGTTTCAATATAATCTTCATAAAGTCCAAGCTATTGGAATTGTCCTCAATGCCCTGCTTTCCTGTCCTGGTAAAAGATGTGCTATCATACCCTTTCTTTCCTTGTCCAGGCTGTCCATGTTTGAGGCACCTGCTGGCTTTACTCAGAGCTAAGAAATGTTCTTTATCTCATTTGATCTCTAATGTACTATGAACAAATCTTGCTCCTGCTACACAGATACTTCAGTGCTGGGACAGTTGTCCCAGATTGCTCCCTGCTCCTGCAGTGTTCCCCCACTGGCGCTCTGTCAGCCTGAGCTGTGATGAGATGAGACACTGAGGGCAGCTGCTGCTCCTGACTCATCTCCATGCTCAGTACCTTCCTGTAACTCTGAGCTGAGACAATCACTGTAAGTTGGAAACAAATACTGAGCAAACACAGCAGGTACAATATTTTAAATTTTATCTATCAGAACACAAATATCAGCGGAAGTACACGGGCATACCTTGAGTAGTGGTAAATTTGTATCAAGCTGATTCTGAAGAGAATCTCTTACTAAAATCACAAATGTGTTTAGTTTTGTCAGTATGAAGCCTGAGATTTTATATAAGGTAAAGCAAATTTAGTAAATTATTAGTTTAAACCAGATTTTTGATATTTCATTATAAGGAACTATGAGTGAATATATCCCCATGCTTTCTTTCTATGTAAATATGTAAAAAGCCTTTCAATTTAAACAACATGGAAGGGTTTGTTCTGCAAATTTAAAGTTATTCTATTTGTATTTATTTCATTACATTTAGAAATGATGCCTTTCAGTGTTACAAAATGGTTACAATGGAATAAAGGGCCAATGCAAGTTATTGTTATTGCTAAAGCTCCTCTACCCTGGAGGAGGAGGTGTGGAGAAGGCAATCCCCCTCTTACATTTCTGAATTCTGCCAGCAAAGGAGAGTACTAGAGGAAAGCATGTTTCACCCAAGCTAATGAGGGTTTGAGTCAAGAGTATTTAACTTGATTCTCCTAGACTTTAGAGAATGATACTAAATTTACACACATATAAATTTGTCCTAAAAATTGCTACCCAAACTTTTGTGTAAGGGATTGCATGACTCTGAGTAACTGGGACCTGGAAGGCAACAGGTATAAATGGTGAGACCATGAGATCAGAGGTGCATAATGTGCTCTGAGCACAGTGTGAGGAGATGCCCAGTAATGTGTAGCAGTAAGATAAATACATACCTCAGTGGTTTACCTTTAATTTGTGGATGTAACTACAGCTCCGTGTTTCTTTTGGCAAGATCTTTTAAAGGAGCTATAAATACATCTGCTTTGATAAATGTTTTCCCAGTTGACACCTGTCTCCACCTTAGGCTACTTTTCTCCTTTGAGAAGAGAGGGAGGCACCTGTGTTTGTGACTGTTCTCACCCTGATGCCTGCAGAGCCAAGCTCTCTTCCTTAAGCCAACCAGAAAAGCCACAGTGGGAATCTTCCCCTGTCCTCTGCCTTCTGCCTCAGTTTGCTGTTGATAGGAACTTCTTCTCAGCTTGCAAACTTTGCTGAATGAGTTTTGCAGCTTTTTGCAGTCTAGATATGGCCACATTCAATAGACAGTTGAAGGGAAAGACACAAGCTCCACTTGCATTTGGGAGAGCAAGGTGAGCCTCTGAGAGGTTAATGTGGAAAAGGATAAACGTGCTCACAGGCAGAAATCTGTATGGGGTAACTGGCCTGAAGTGTCCAGCTGCCACTGCCTGACTCAGTGCTGGCCATGTACACCAAGGTCTCTCCTAAGCCACACAACCCTGTGGCACCAGCCAGGAGATATGTGCAGATTTTCAGGTTATGGTTTCAGATTTTGATATTTACGTGTTCCTGTACTCACAAAAGTTTTGGGTTGGATAGGAGTTTTTCCTTTTCCTCCATGCTGTATGGGTATCAGTATCTTTTCAAATCAGCAATCCTGGAGACAAGGAACAACTGTTCTTTTGGGTAATTCTGAGAAAACACTTGAATGTATTCATAATGTTTTCGTTAGATCTTTTGGACTATCATCATTTCAGATACCCTTGTAAAATCTGCTTAAAACAGAGAAGTCCCTCACCCAATAGAACAAGAAAGACTGTACTTTCTTGTCTTGTTCTAGCTTGAAGCCAGATTTGGGACATCTTGAATATATTCATAACTGAGATGTTTGAAGACAGATTTAATTAGCTGTTTAACTAGTTTATTTAGGAAAGGCAATCAGAAATCAAGCACTAATTTGCAATATTATTTCTGTGGTTACATGTTCAGGGTGAAGATTTTGTTTGTTTTCAGTTGGAAGAAAAAATCAAACCATCTCCAAATGAATGTTAAGGGCCAGTTCAGCAAATATGAGACTGAAGATATAGTGCCACTATTTTTCTATGTCCTGTGCAGTTTCTTTATCTGAATTTGTTCTTTTGTGAAATTGACTGTATGTTTAAAATTTCAGCTGGCAAGCTGTCAGGCTTGCCAGCAGCATTATAACTGTGAATATCATGACACCCATATACTTAAATTTTCAACCAAAATATTTGTTTAGCAACTTCAACGATGAAATAAATTTATGAAAACCCCCCACTTCTTCATATACACTGTGAAAAAAAAAGTTGACATAGTTCAAATCAACATATATTTCCATTCACTATAAGATGTTTTGTTAAACTAAATGCTCAACTCATTTTGTGGCAGGGACTTTCCCTGAGATATCTCCACAAGAAGAAAGTCACATAGAATATCTTACAGCATTTCACTCTGATGTGATTTAATATAGCCTATGTGGATTTTAACAGAATTTTCTGAAGCATAAATGTAGTTGAATTATAAAAAAGCTGTCTATACAAAAGCATTTGTTAAATGCCTTTTAAAAAATTACCAAATGCACTGACAGAAATACACACTGAACATTCCCTGGAAACCATACAATGTTCTTGTCATCTAGGAAAATGATGGCAAACACAAAATTAAGGAAATTGTAGGATTTGAGGAAGAGCTTGTACAATGAACATGGGCAGAAATTTTGCATAGGGGTTTTGGGACATGTTTTCCTCCATTTGGTTTTCTCCTGTTTCTTTGGTATGCCTGTACCAAAATCACAGAATCACAAAATATTTTGGGTTGAAAATGTCCCACAAGGATCAGAGAGTCCAGCTCCTGGCCCTGCACAGTGCCATCCCCAAGAATCACACCATGTACCTGAGAGCATTCTCCAAACACTTCTTGAGCTCTGTCAGGCTGGTGCTGTGACCACTGCCCTGGGGAGCCTCTTCCAGTGCCCAAACACCCTCTGGGTGAAGAACCTTTTCCTAATATCCAGCCTAAACTTCCCCTGACTCAGCCTCATGCCATATGAATGACATGAGGGATACACTCTTTCCCAGTGGTCATAGTGGAGTTTTCTGTAAGACCACTGCAAAACTTTTCTAGCCCTCCTTGTTTTTCTATTCCTGTCATGGAAGGAATGGAGGGAATAATTTTTAATATTTCCAGGTGTGCCATGGGTCTCCTCCAAAAGATTTTTAATCAAAACACAGCATGCATGTGCACTAGTGTCTATCTTTAGTTTTTCTGCCTCATGATTTTTATAGCTGAGATCAGAAGAAATTTAATGTATTCATTAAAATGCATCTGCCAAACCACGGCTGAGGCTGGAAGCTGCATCTTCAGCTCTTCAGGTGATATAGAAGGGTCTTACCTACCAGGGCAGCCAACAATGCCTCTTGAGATGTGCAGTTTCTGGCTGATGCTGGTGACTTCCACACACTCCTGTCCTTGCCCAGCAGCTCCAGGTAGCCCAGCCACCAGCTGGGGTTCTGTGAGCCAGCACAAAGACATTTCCTGCTGTGGTGGCAGGTTGACAGGTGTGAGTGTTGGGGAATGCCAGGCTCAGGAGCACCTCAGTTCCTGAGAGACATTGGCTGTCTGCAGAAGTCCCTCCACTCCCTGCAGCCCACCTGGGGCATGAGCCACTTGCTGAGACCACCTCTGTTGCTGTGGCCATGACTGTGTTTTGCCTACAGTGTGGTCAGTCATGTCCAGGTGACACAAGAGGAGATGGGGGGCTCGTGTCAAATATTGTATTCAGCTTGGCTTCCTGCCTCAGTGAGTGCCCCCTGGAGAAAACAGGATCACTTAAAAAGCCATAAAGCTGTGCTGTAAAGGTAAGGAAGGCTGTTTTCCATACATTTTTCTGCTATTACTCATAATTGATAAATTTGTGTACTTTATGGTATGATATAATATAGCAGTGAAAATTCAGCTAGTTAACCCACACCTTCCTCTCTTGGGTCCATTTTCATTAACAGGAATGGTGAAGGCAGCTTTAGTGTGTTAGTAGGATTGTGTGATTGTGTTAGCATGGTTAGTGGGATTGCTATGAAATTAGTCCATGAGCAACCCTCTCGAGGTGAAGCTGTACTGTTCAAGAAAACATTTTTTCTGGTCATACTTTAAATGCTTTGTAAGCAGAACTTGTCTGAAGAAATGGAGCTGTATATGTTGCCCATAAATCCAGAGACTCTTATTTTTCATGTCATTGTTTACTTTGTCAAGATTTAAAAAAGGTGCCTCCTGTGTGTTGTTCATGTATTTCATTAATGTCTGAATTACAGTAATTTGTTTAATTCAGTAATACTGCATTACATCCAGTGATCTCTCATTAGGCTGAGTAATTCTGCTTTTTACTACCCCAAATTTTGCTTCTCTTTCCTTGATGTTTAACCCCTTTATCACCTTGTATAAATAACCAGCTAACAGCAATCATCTGATAACCAAGAATGCACAGAGTTCTTGGGTTCTGATTTTAAAAGAATGTCCTGAGCAGTTTGTATTTTTACCATGAAATCTCAATTATGAATTATTAAAAATGAAACATTGAGAAATGTCTCAGTATTTTAGATATGACAATTTATTTTTCCATTGCATCCTTTCTCTAGATTTATTTAGATGTGGGACCTCTCACAAGATCATCAGAAAACGGTGGGTTGTGTTTTCAATTGTGTGGTGTTATCATACTTATAAATATATCTGCAATTTTCCAGCCTGCAGAAAGAATGAGCAAGGCAGAAATAAAATACTCTGACAGCTCACAACACATCTCAGTCATTGGGGAGATAGCTGTTAATAGTCTTGGTGGATAATAGGCTTGATGGATGTTAAATGAAGCACATATTCTCAAAGCTCATCACAGGGAGTAGGTGATAATGAAAAGAACCAGCAGATATGCAAACTCAATTAACCTGCTGCTAGTTTTCTATAACCTATTCCTCATTAAGCCAGAAAATAAGCAATGTTGTCCACCTTAGCCATAGTCTAATTCTTGGAATTTTGTTAATGTATTATATTCCAAATGTATTATCTTCCAAACATTAATGTTATTCTTCATCTATATATATAGCCATATTTTATCATACATTGAAGGGACATTGAAACTGATCTCTGTAGAGCTGTGTTAAAAGTTTGCATCTAAGTCATTCTGGTCTAGAATGCCACTCATTAAAGTAAATCTGGTATTTTTCTTTCTTCCTCAGGAAAAAAACCCAGAAGGGATGTGTGACTTGGTATTTTTTATATCAGGCTTTTCTTAAATAGAGGAAACAGATCTTTCTTGGCTGAAAATATCTTTCACTCCCTTCCTCAAAAAAAAAAAAAATTCTAACAGAAGAGTTCTATCTCATATCTCTATATCCTCTTGCAGTCAAAATTAACCCTTCTTTTCCATGTCAGTGGTTTCAGATGGCAGACTGCAACAGCTTAGCATGGAGATTATTTTGCCTCATTGTGCTGGGGTTTCTTGGCTGGCCCATGGGCACAGCCTTGTGTGGCCTCTGTGGATTCCTTTCTCCTCTCTCAGCTCTAACAGGACCCGATGAATTAAGGGAAGTGTTGCTGAAGGGCACGTGTCTGGGGAGGCAGCATGCTCAGAATGCCTGCAGTGGCAAGATCCTGTGCCAGGCAATGCACAGCTCTGCACCAGACAGGCTTTCAGCTGTAGGCTGTGGGATTTCATAGTCTACTCTGTTAATCCTTGTTTTTCAGGTCTAAACAACCTTTTCTCAGTTTTTAACTTTGTGAACTTGTCTTGAGCGTGTCACAGAAACCTTAAAAATCCAGAAGTTTGTCTCATAAAATACACAATGGAAGCTATTGTACTGAAAATGAGTAGTGACACCCTGTACTTAGCCGAGGGAGCTTACTTGGAAAAGGTAGATATATATGCAGATTTTATCAGGTTTTAAACTCAGTGTCAAAACCTAATCAATTAGAAAAGATTGAAAACAGGAGGATAGAGCAGCCAAGGTTATATTGAGGAGATGGACTTGAATGTAAATAAGTCAGAATGAGGTTATAGGGCTGATGAAATGTTGTTGAAAGACTTAGAGAAAAACAATGCACCCAGGAATGATACTTATTTCCAACATGGTTTTGGAAACCTATCACTCCTGTGACAGGTTCATTGGTGAAAGTAAAGGCACCAGCTTCTCTGGGGAAAAAGCATTATGGTGCTATATGATGTCACTTCTGAATTTTCAGCTTCCTTTTTTAAAATGTCCCTGAAACCTTTGTGCAAAGACATTTCTGTGAAAGTACATCATGCTTGCAAAGTCAAGAACCTGAAGTCAGGAATGTTTCTCTGACAATTACTGATTAAGTAGAAGTTAAATGACTGCACATGTTTTCTTCAGCAGGGATTTTGGTATGACTCTGGGTGTTGCAGGGATGTGCATTGGGTGTGATGCTTTGGGCTTTAATTTTAATCAAATCTATCCCAGAGTTTTCATATGTGGAGATTAATGTATCATGTTCTGCAGGACCCTTGGAAAACTCTGTGGTGAAGAAGGGTACAGCAAAATGCCTGAGGAAACCAGAGTCCATCTTCTCCAGCCTACAGCTTAGAGAACCATCTCCAAGGCCACTTTACACAATTTATGTCATGCAGTTACTTGTTAAGTATTGAAAGGGAAGAATAGATAGAGAAACAACCCCCAAATAGCTCTCATTGCCTCTTTTTGAGGATGCACCTAATTAGGGTATAGTGAGAAGTTCAAAACTGTGTGTAGCTATCCATAGTTACTCTTGTAATAATTTCTGCCTAGAGCTGCCTTGAACCTGGTTCTGAGAGGCAGCAATGTGTATTTCTACCTCAGAAGGAATGCAAAATGCTGTTTATGAATAAGTTACTGCAATTAAAAAGCCATTGGAAAATAAAGTTGGCCTAACTGATGCATTTTTGAGCCTTTAGAAAGTGGTTTCAGGCTGTGAATTCAGACTGGCAAAAAAAGCCTCTAAGCTTTGAAGATGAATGGTATTTAGAAATACCCTTGTCCTCATTTGGCCTCAACCTTCAAGCACCATCTTATGCTGAATTGGGTGATGTTACACAGGAGAAATTTAATACTTTAGAGGATAGGATTGGAGAAAACACAATGCTGACTGAGGCGATTCACTGGGAGGTTTTTTTGCTGATTCTGTTCTCTGAAACATTTAACTTCCCCTGTGTATTTACATGAGAGCTGGGAATTCTGCTAGGGCAGAGCAGACAGATAAAACTTAGACATTAAACATTCGTCTAACATTCATGTTAATATATCAGGTGGAAATATGAGATTTCAATTGCGAACAGCATGTGTTCTTGATATTAAAAATAAGAGAAATAAATGTATCCAAACTCAAACTCTAAACTTAGTATGTGATTCATGTGATGGACTCCCTGTAGGCTGGCTTCTAAGTGCTGGAATGAAAGCTTATTTTTTTGTGTAACTTATTTAGCACAGACAGAAAGACTTGGATATTTTTCTCCCTCTTTTATAGCTTCACAATAATCAAAGAAAATTGAGAAAAACTTCTGAAAAATCAGATTTTTTGTTGAAAGCTGATTTTGAAGTATTTGTCAGTGGTTGCTTTTTGTTTTGCATAGAAATACCCTTTTTAAAAATCAATGTTGTAATTAGATTTCCTTGTCAATCATAAATGTTGCTGTGTGAATCCCAACAGTGGCTGTACTGGCTGCTAAAATGGAGCCTCCAGTGTACAAACATCTTTGAGTTACTACTCAAGCCTAGAATTCTGGGAGCACTGGAGCAGGAGCTGGTTGGCTCTTGGTGTCACTTCTGTCACCCATCCACAGGGTACCAACATGTCAAGGCTGTGTCTGTGGCCCTGAGCCCCTGGAGGGTTTGTGAGAAGTGCACTGGGAATTGAAATGTTGAGTGATCTCTATGAGCACCTCTTTAGTTTGCTCTTCCCTCCTCATCTCTCTCAAATTAAAAATTAGTAGGTGATTGCTCAAAAACTTTTGGATTGCAATGAGTTTGGGAGCCCACCAGTCAAGACAGATGTGAAGGTCTGTCAGAATAGCCTCCATTCTTTACCCTTCCCTTTCACTTTTAATGTGCTATCCATCTTTATTCTCTTTAACTCTACTTTTTCCTATTTTTGCTAGGTTTTTGTTTAGTGCATTGTAATTTGCATCCTCTTTTTTGTTCTGTAAGATTTTAATCTTTTTTTTGAGATTTCATAAATGGATTTTATTTTCCTTCATGATGTTTTCTACCTTCTCCATTACACACTTTACTTAGCTGGAGTCCCTTTTATATTTAAAAAGCTGCTTTTATGCCTGACATAACAGCTGTAAAATTCCTTGTGCTGAGTATGTCTTAAGGGTCTGTTGCATTTTGGTTTGTGTTGTGTTTTGGTTTTTTGTTGTGTTGTGTTTTGGATCACAGTCTGTTAAACCTTATGTTATTAAGTTTACTTGTTCAGCCATCCTTTATAAGATTTTTGGATGGTATCCTATTGTTTATTGTTTCCTTGTTGGAATGGGCCTCCAGTATTAAATGTTCTAGGCTGGTGGTCTCTGAATTTTTTGATTGCACACCTCTGTCAATAAAATTTGGAATGGGCACATCCAATCTCTGTATATTCATTAATGTATAACTTATGTATGAATACTACTGTAATAACACATTCTGTACTCAGAAAAACATATAAAAAGATGAAATTAGAAAAATGAATGAGATAAAGATGAAACAAACACAATTTAAAACTTTTTTTTGTCTTATCTATTAATGGTACAAGGAGTATTTTCCTCCTGCACGCCAGTGGGTTGCCTTGTGCACCCCCTTAGGCTCTTGAATCCCACCTGGGAGGTGCCAGTTCTAGATCCCAGAGTTCTAGATTTTCCTAAAACAGGCATTGGTGCCCCAAGTGCTCTTCTTCCAAAGAACACCTGAGTTCATAAGTGCTCTTACTTTGTCATTATTTTTTCTGTAATTGATAAAGAATGCAAAGTTTGTTACAGCTGCAGAATAGTTAGAACAGAAGTAGAGTTATCTGAAACAAAAATTCCTCTTCATTCATCTTCCTCTTCTCCACTATTTTTACCTTACTTGTGTGGGATTTGCCCATCCTTTTGAAGTTAACAATTAAATATGTTTACAAGCCAGTCACCCTTTCCCACAATCTCATTTACAATTCTGCTACTATGTTAGAAATCCTGGTGTGACAAAACTCCTTTTAACCTTATTCTGGCAGAATTTCTTAAGCAGTTCTTCATACTAGCAGTGCTAGTACTAGAAACTCTTTAGCTCTGCATTATTAGTGTGTAATTCTACAGTGAGAAATTATCTCCCTTTGACTATGGAAGGGCTTTATTCTGAATAATGGCAGGTACTCCAGGATGAGTACCACCACTGCTCTTCTTTCCCAATATTCTTCTGTTCTTTAATGACAGAAAGATAAAAATAACCCCAACTAAAATCTCCCAAAATGTATCTAAAGGGCATTACTAGACAAGCACTGTTTTTGTAGTTCTTCAGTTTCTTGTAAGAGTAGCAATGCATGACAATTAAATAATTGATTAAGCCTGAGGTATAATTATGCTACATACAATAATTTAAATTGTCTTGACAATTGAAAAGCAATAACCTCATGTTTAACTTGACTGAAATATTACTTGCAGACATATTTACCCAGCATTTACCTTTTGTAACAGTCTTTTCCCTAACTCAAATTTCTAGGGTAGTAAGTAGAACCAGGATCATTTCTTCAGTTTTCCTTTTAGAGTTCACCTATCTCATGTAATTTTTTCCATGCTAAGTAATTAATCTCTCATGATATCAGATTGGTTGTTTTGGCAGTTGTGACATTTTTATATCCAACTACATTCTCCCAACAGTTCCACAAGCAGGAGGTAAACCAAGAATATATGTTAAGCTGTTATTTTCAAACCCCTTGTGTTTCTGTGCTCAAGATACTATTTTTTCTTTTCGTTAGAATACTGCAGAGATAATTTTCCTAAAGGTAAAGCCTCCAGTATTTAATTTCCTTTTTATTAATAATTGAACTCAGAATCTTACTCCTCTTTGGCTTCAGGTGGGTATAACTGCTGAAAACAGCAGTACTTTCGAGGGCTTTCCTGCAGATCAGCTTGGAAAATATGGCTGAGCAAAGGAATTTCTTCATATTGACAACTACTTGATCATGTTAAAGTAATCTGTAAGACTGTATGCCCCAAAACACTAGTAGGAATGGGGGATTAATTAGAAATTTACCACTGGAATGGTAATTCTAAGAAGAATTTTTCTTTTTCAGATTGATCAATTATTTCCTGTTTATCAGTACGTCATTCAACCTGTACCTCACTGCCTTATGTATAAAAGCCACGCAGGAATTTTGGGAATTTAAAATTCTATAAGTATGAACATCTTAGTTATATCAAACTGGAAGACCTCTGAAGATCCAGAAAACTACTGACTTTAGGACAGAGGCAGGTCATTAGCTAGCCCAAGACTGTAATTACAGTGCACTTTTTCTCTTAATGTTCAGGCTTTGAGACCTCATTTTGTTTAAATGCTTTTTAGTTGATATACTTCCAGGCCAACTGTTTGAATTCAGAATATATTTAGACATGATATTTTCAATATTCATCCAATGATTTATTTAATCTTGTATTTATTTTGTGCTTGTGTGGAAATGCATCTTCTTCCTGGTGTTGTGGAAGTTGACTCAGCAAAATATGTCAGTCACATAGTTCAGTAGGAATAGTCTGGAGTCTGACCTCCAGCAATAGCCTTTGAAGGTGACAACTTAAATTAACAGTTTTGTAGGGTACGCAATGATTCATAATTAATGGAGAGAGTAAATATGCTAGTTATAGTTCTACCAAATAAATATTTCTTCATCCTTGGGCATTTATGCTTTCTATTTAACTATAAATAGTTGTTATATCCTTCTTAATTTGATAGGAAAGCAATATACGTAGACAACTCTTCTTGGGCTTATTCCAAAGCCTATAAATTCAATGAGAGTTTACTAAGAATTTTGGTGCAGTTTGTATGAATTCCTTAAGCTTTCTTCTAAAGATTTTCTCTCAAACATTTCATGTTTCTGAATTTGCTGTAGTTAATTCCCATTTTTCTTGCTCTTGTGTACTTAGAACAGGCATTCTGAGTGCAATAGTTTAATTCTCACAGCAGCCATTTAGGTGATATTCACCTGAGTTGTCATAGGGTCTTTACTGGGAATCAGCTTGACCCTGAATGACAGAAAAAGGAAAGTGTAGATGAGTCTTACAGAAGACAAAGCATTTCTTTTCAGTTTCCAAAATCTTTGACAAAATTTACAGTTCAGAAGAGATTCTGTATTTCAGGCCTTTACCTTTAGAATGGTATCTTTTTTGAAAGCATCAGATTTTAATTGTTACTCTCAAAAGAGTATGTGCAGTGTGCTAAATCTAAGGTAGGCTGGAGGAGCTGTATACCTAATTCCTCTTTTACTCTCACTCAGCAGGAACCTGGAGAACTGGCATAGGTGTGTTGGTTCCACCTGCAATACATGACATGGCTTGGAACCCTCAGCAGGAAACTGCTCTTTTTTACTAATTTTTGCCATTTTATCTCATTTTGAAATGCAGTAGGCTATATCTGACATTTTCTTCATGTCAAGCTGTGTCATGAAGACAATACAATCCAAGACAAGACATTTTGCACTGGGAAACAACTGCTTATCATGAGATCCATTCCTCTGGGGGCAACCTCATGGCCTGGTAATTTTGGTACCATTTTGCAAAGTAGGAAAACATTTAGATTTTCCTTGTGGTGACTGCCTTTGGTTGTACTGTGTGCATTATTTTAGAAAATATTTTATGGGGAAATAATTGCTTTATGAACCATTGAATTGACCTTTCTTTTTTTCCTTGAACATCTACTATGCTTAAGGCAACAGATTAAAACTGTATTTTCAGCAACATTTTCCCCAGTTGACTTAAATGATGAACTTTTGCCAGTGAGATTTTCCTGATTCCATCTGGTACTTTCTCTGATCTTGAATTACTGAGATTTTAGGTAGATTACCTGTTCCTTAAATATGCATTTAACCTTTTAATTTTGAGCTCTTTTTTCAGAAGTTTTCCAGGGTTTTGCAATGATTCAAACCCCCACCTGCAATGGATCATTGTTCCCAAGCTTAGAATGGTTCCTGTTTGTCAATTCTTTACTGGATTAATGACAATCAACAGAAATTTTAGCTATGCCTTAACAGTATTTCAAATGGAAAATTCTACTGCTGCTGTCTACAACTCCTACCTGTACTACACTCTGGACAACTTTATACATAATGCTAACTGAAATTTGAATTTTAGACATCTTTGTAGCAAGCATAAATAATTACTAATTTTGATGAGCCAGTAACACATCTTCCTATGTTAAGGATGACAGTAGCTCAAATAAACTATTCCAATACATTGGAAATCCAGCATTCTCTTCCACAATTAACTCAGAAATATCCCATTTTCTATCATGAAATCTTGGTAAATGCTTAGTCCTGTATAAAACGGGGCCTTTTAACAAGAAAAATGAGGGATATCTTGACTTATTTTTTTCCATAGTTAGGACTTTGAATTAGTAAGTGACAAAATAAGTTCTGATAGAAAATATTTCCCACTGTCATTCCAGAATACTATTTGGAAAATTATTAAACCCTGGAAGTAATCACCTTTTAGTCCACTGAAACAGTTTCCATCACCAAGCATGCTACAATGGCTTAAAATGTGTTTTTGCTGTTCTCGTTTCACTCTAATTTTTTGTTGTGGTATTGGTTTTTTAGCCTGTAGGTATTTAATAGGAGAAGCTTAATAAATGCTCTCTGAGACCTTAAAAGTCTGTCAGTAGTGTTATAATGTTGCACATACATTTTAGTGGTAAAATGAAAAATGTCAGTCCGCTATGGATTCTTATTAGTTGCACTGAATATATTGTGGAAATTCTGGATTGGAATTAAGATTGCATTACTGAAGACAGCTCATTGTAGGATACTGATTTTGTAAATAATTGGGTGTTCTCTATAAAACACAATATGTAAGTAACTATTGATAAAATCTGGTAAAAAGCCTAAGCTCTACCTGCACAAATGGTAGTCATATTATAGGTTCCCTGTGAAAGTAAAATTTATGATCCAGTGGCTGACCAAAAAGTCAGAAAATGGAATCCATATTACATAACAATTCCTTCACTGGTAAGTTTAGATTTTTGAATTATGTTTTCTCTCTCTCTCAATCTCTCTCTCTCTTAATGGGCATAAGGAGAAATGAATGGCAAAACTTGGACAAAATTTGCATTTGTAACATGATATGCAATCACATTCAATATATGAACTTACTCTTATAGGAATTTTTTATATTACATAAACTCACTTTATAAAGTAATTTTGTGGAAGCTTCTTTAATCTTGTATGTAGTTGCTTAATTGCTAATTGCTCAGTTTTCAAGGGAATCTAATGGTCAGCAAGATTCCAGAGAATTTTCATTTTGGTCATCAGAGTTTTAGCTTTGATTAATAAACTGTTATGTTTGAGATAATTTTTCACCTTTTGAGAACAGTGAAGCAAAACTAATTTTTCTACTGAATTTGTCTAGGGGGCAAAAATCCTGAAAATACTTAGAAACAAAATTTGGGAAAAAATAGTTTCCATCAAATAAATTTTTTTCTTCGTGATTCAGATATTGTTTTTCTGCAAAGCAAATCTGTAGCTTTGTGGATTTTTTTAAACTGTAAGAAAGTGAAATGACTTGAGAGCATTCTTTGAAAAATGGATTAGCAAACTCTTGGGGTAAATGTATTTGAAGGAGCTTTGGTTTTTTAGCAAGATAAATAATTTTTCCAGAAAGTTCCAAGCCAGTCTCTGCATCATCCAGTTCTACATCTGAATCCACTTACTCCAACTCCATGTAACACATGGTGAGGCTACATCCTCTGTTAATAACTGAGATTTTTTTATCTAAATCATCTCACAGCTGTGCAAAATTGTATGTGGGAACCATCACAATTTTATGAGACTCATCAAATATCTTCGTGATCCTAATAGCATCAGGAGAATCCATGGGTCTTGGAACAAAACATTTCTTCAGAAAAATAGATCTATGAATTGCGACAAAGCAAACCCTCTGCATTCACCACAGGTTCAGAAAATCTTATGTACTCATACCTGAGAGCAATGGAGTGCTTCTTATTCAATGGCAGAACTGGTCTTCAGAAGCAGGATTCAGTTCTTACATAAACTGCTAATTTCCAGTGTGACTTCATCCTGCTGAAGCTTAGCTTCTCATCTGCAAAGCATCACTTCCTTCTCTCCTTAGTCTAGGCAGATTAAGAAATGTTGTCCTCCTGTTTTCACACACAGTGCAAGCAAATGTGTGTAGAGAGGTTAACAGAAAAGCAAGTGTGTGATGGTTTCCTCTATTAAAGGTTAATTCTTTATGAGAATGCAATTAAAATCGACTATTTAATTGCTGCTTTTGTTGTAATCATGAGACATCTGTCTCTGATTCTGGAATACTAAAAGGCAGCTGAGACACAATCTGGAAACTTGCACATTCCTTTGCAGCAGCTGGTAGATTCAGGTTCCTTTAGTTTCGAATTAAAAGAATTTCTTCCTAATGTCTAATCTAAACCTACTCTCTTTCAGTTTGAAGCCATTCCTCCCTGTCCTGTCACTCCAAGCCCCTGTAAAAAGTCCCTCTCCATCTTTCTTGTAGGCTACTTTCAGATATTGGATTGCCACAATTAGGTCACCACAAAGCCTTCCTTTTTCCAGGCTGAACACTTCACATTCTCACAGCTTTTCCTCACAGGAGAGGTTCTCCATCCCTCTGATCATCTTGGTGGCCTCCTCTGGGCTCACTGCAGCAGGTCCCTGTCCTTCCTGTGCTGGGCAGCCCAGAGCTGATGCAGCACTGCAGGTGGGCTCTCACCAGAGCAGAGCAGAGGGGCACAATCCCCTCCCTCTCCCTGCTGCCCACGGGGCTCTGGATGCAGCCCAGGACACCTTTGGCTCTCTGGGCTGGCAGTGCCCATGGCTGGGTCATGTCCAGCCTCTCACCCACAGCACCCCCAAGTCCTCCTGGGCAGGGCTGCTCTCCATCTGTCCATCCCCAGCCTGTGCTGGTACCAGGGGTTGTCCCAACCCAGGTGCAGCACCTTGCACTTGGTCTTGTTAAACCTCAGGAGATTCCCATGGACCTGCTCCTGGAGCTTGTCCAGGTGCCTCTCTGGATGGCCCCTCATCCTTCAGGAGCATCAACCACACCACTCAGCTTGAACATCCAGAGGTGGTTGTGAGTCAGACCTTGCAGAGAAGTTCACAGTAGAGAATGTGACTACATTGGGAGGTCACAGCAATATGCTGGAAACAACACCACTGGTAGCAGATTTGCACTGCTCATGGCACTGGTCTGGTAGTAGTTTTTCAAAATGCTAGATTTGCAAAGCAATGCATGGATAGGGCACAGATTTACTTGCCCAATCTGGCATGCTCTGAGCTCTCTTTCCACTGCAGAGGGGGCAAAATGGATGTAAGAAACTCATCCTTTCTTTGGAACTGACATGTGGCAAATAATACTTCTGGAGAGTGAGAGACTTAGAAAAACTTCTGCTGCCTAAACCTCTCAGCCTCATAACAAGATGTATTAGCTGCATCTCTAACTTCCAGTGCCCACCTCAAGCTTTTACCCTTGCAGTGCACACTTAAGATGTTTTAGGTTAATTATAGAAGTGCAGCAGTACGAGTGAGTGAGGGAAAGACACACAGAGATGATAAGAGCCTGCAATTCTGTGGAGGGTTTAAATGCTCAGAAGGCAAGGAATACATCCAGCATGAAACATGGGCTAGTGCTAGGGTGGATGAGACATAACTAAGAGAGGGAAACAATGAATTCTCTGGAAAAGTTTGCAAGACGATGTGATTATTAAATAGGGAGACTTTCTTCTAGGAGAAAGATTTTACACTTGGAAGGTTCAAGAGTTCAATAATTTAACAGGGAATAATTTCAGATTTATGGTGACTGCAGAACTGTATTCTCTGGGTTCTCTTTGTATGTCTGCATACACAGAGATATTCATAACTGCACAGACATTGATAACAACATATGGCTCCTTTGTGACAGTGACTCCTTCGTGACAGTGATTTTCATCATATATTGCATGTTTGGCATTCTCATCTCATCAGGACTTCTGCCCATCAACAAGACTCTGCTGCAATGCTGCTTTATATTTCTAAAGACCATATAGCTCCAAACAGCTGTTGTGAGACAAAAGAGACAAAAGAAAACCTGTCAGAATGGCATTTCCTTCTTATTCTTGAAAATGTAAAGTTTCTTTCAAAGACTACACAGGCCTGAGGCTTAGGAGAGGTAACATTTGGCTCTGTGCTAGGACAGATTTTATATGTCAACATCTATTGGATTTAGAAATAGCAGATTTTAAGTGAGAAGTTGCTCTAAAATCTGCTACGTCAGGATATACTGCATATGAAATTATTTGGTATATTATAAAAAATTTATTGATTTTATTGGGAAATTTACAGAAAAAAATTATAATCTGAAAGGCTGAACTAAAAAATACAGTAAAGAGAACCTGATATTTGCAATTTCTGAATGCATTGCTAACTACTGTAAATAATCTGAAGTCTGTTGTAATACGTGTTCTATGCTTTAAAGATTTTAAAGAATCACGGCTATATTTTTAAGCTTTCTTGTTTTTTTAAGTCAAAAGCTGAATAGCAGTTGTAAGGATTTCTAGGCATAAGATCACAGTGTGATTTTTTTGTTCACATTTCTGCCATGCAGAGGTAAGGACTCATGTTCTGATTTTGGCTGCAGTCACAACAGCGTCTTGTTGGTTGAACAACACATCCAGTTTTGCCTATCTGCGTGTGTCTCTCATATA
>VZRX01018587.1:0-25144 GCA_013398075.1 Notiomystis cincta | reverse complement strand
TTTTAAAAAATTAAAAAAAGAAACTGCAAAAAAGAACAAAGAGCATCCCTGTCCCTGGAAAAAAGAAAAAAAAAGATCCACTATATGAGTCCAGACAGTTTGAAAAAAGAAGAAAAAAAGCAAGAAAAATGAGGAAAAATTGGGACAGTATGTTGCCAAATGTTATTCATTAAATAAAAAGTATTACACTGCAGAAAAGAGTCCAGAGAATGTCAGACATCACAGCAAAGAAATGTTACACTATAAATTGTTCAAAACTGGCACCATATTTTATATCCCTCTAAATACTGATGATTTACAACCTATATAAATATTATTAGTATAAAAGCATTTCTTATAAAGACTAGGAAGACACAGCACTAATGAGACTGGAGAGTATGGTGCAGTTCAAGCAAAAATAATAGGACTAATGCAGAAATTGCTTGTGGAGGTTTTTTGCCTTGTGTTATGCAAGAGGTCAGACTAGCTCCTCCAAATGGTCTTTTGTGGCCTCAGAGTCTACAAAACTCAGACATTTTAGCTGACAAAGGCTTTTCCTCTCTTTTAATTTTTTTTTCATTTATCCAATGAGATGAGGAAAGACCCAACACTGACTTCTTAAAAAAGATATTTAAAAATAACAGCATTAGTTCCGACAAGGACTCAATGAGTCAAGGGCAGTGTGGAGAATGTGAATCCCTGGCTCGTGACACTGCTGTCAGCAAGGCTGGCCTGTCCCATATCCAGATATCCCACCACATGTTGGAAGAACCTGCCACCAGAGGCAGAACTAGCAAGAATGCCTCTGTTTTACTTGGCAACTTTAAGACTCCAGGGAGAATATTTAAATTCTTTTTTTTTCTCTGTTTCCAAACCATATTTGCTGAAATTTCCATCAAATGAGAAATATAAAGGAAAGATTTAGTTTAGTTGAGTGCAATCAAAAAACACACAGAGAAAAGAACAACCTAAATATCTTGCAAATCACAATTCCCATGATTTAGTCTTAATTGCATTTACAGCATGTTCATAACGAGGTGTCTATTATTTGCTAAATGCAAATTATCTAATAGTACTTGAAAGGTACATAAACATTTCACTGAAGCTGGACTGAATTTGGAGTTTGCACAGAGATGCGAAATGACTGAGCATAAGAAGCCAGATCAGGGGCAGAGGGAGGCAGAGAGCTCAATTCTGATCATGAAACCAAAGTCTATCCTAAGAACAAACCCTTTTTTCCCCCTTTTTTTTTCCTTAACAAAATGTCACTTTTCATTTAGTATATGTGTTACATATTGCTATATTAAGGACATAAATATTGCTCTTTCTCACTATTTGAACATAGAAAGATATTTTAGTTAAACATTAGTGCTAAATTCTATCACTTTGGCTTCTGCCCAACTGGTGATTCAGAAATGAAGCTTCTTTGAGAGAGAATTTCACAGGCAGCAGGTGATATTCTGAGCTGCAACAGTGTTTGGTGGTTTTGCCTGTTCAGTGATTCTCATTCCTCCCAAACTTCTTCTTAGTGGAGGTGGAGAAGAAAAAAAAAGGAGAAGGAACTTATTACACATCCTTTATGTTCGTGTTTAGTTTCACAAAAACTTCTGTGGGTGTCTTAAGTTGATGTGCAGCCTTTATTCACAATATTCCCTACTCAATCATTCCTTAAAGTTCACTTAGTTTGCCTTGTTGGGAGTCTGGCACTGAATTCAAAAGACTGGAGGAGTCTTACAGAAAGGACTAGATATGTGTATTAAAAATAATAATTAAAAAAAAAGGAATGTAGGAGTATAGAATGAAGGTTTCTTGTTCATCGGCCTTAAAGGTAGAACCAAGTGATATTCAGTGACAGGCTCAGGACTATACCATAAATATATTACATATAGCAAAGTACATAAGTAGCCTGTGGGACTTCTTGCCAAGGAAGACCAAGAATAAGCTGAGATACAGGGAGGGACTACACATCCCCACAGACAAAGACAATGCTTGCAGTTTCAGTAAGGTGAAACAGCAGAGCCTGTAGCACCTCTGAGCCCAGCAATCCTCCTCTCCAGCCATGGCTCAAACATCAGGACTGCTCTGCTGGCGACTGCATCACCTCCCAACAGCCTACTTGAACATGTCAGTTTGAGTAAATCTGCTGGCCATGCTTGGGTTCTAGAACCTGTCACAGGGAAGGACACTCCCAGAACCATTGACTTCAGGATGCATGCCAGTACAGGCTGTCACCTCTCAGTCCCATCCACAGGATTTTCTCTGGTCTACCTTCAGAAAGCAGCTGGAGCCAGCATACACATGGAGAGCACCTTGGAAGGAATAGGAGCAAATACATATAAGTGCAAAAGGCCATAAGGAAACAAGGAGGGACTTCTCTGGATATGGGTGGCTTTGCTTCACTGACTTTTTGATCTTTCTCTGAGAAACCAGACAAGACAGACCATCCATCTGACCTGGGACTGCCATCCTTGTGTTTCTAAATGGTAAAGTGACATTTGACAGAAAAACGTGTTATACATTCTCTGTGAAATTATTCCATTTATTATGTTTTGGGCTCTAAGATCCTCCTAAGGGCTTGGCATGAGTGTGCTACAGGAGCATGGCATACTTTTCTCTAAGGGATGCCTGTAAGATCACTCTATCAAGATGCAAGGTTCAGCTTTTGCAAATGCAGAGTGAGACCAGTTTGCCTTTTCTCCATCAACCTTTCCACATAATGTACCATAGCCTAATTGTCAGGCTTGTTATATCTGAGACAGAGATTGCACACCAGTTGCCACATTTTAAAGAGTAAGTTTGATAGAAACTCTCATCTCCTTGAAATGACAGGCAATTGCCAGAAAGGAGCTCAACACTGTAAAATGGTGAGTTCTCATCTTACAAAGAACAGAGATGACACTCATTATCATGATATCGGATTTTTTATACAATGAAAACTAAAATTTAAATCATTAAAATTGTCTGGTTTTGTCATATTCAATACTTCTCACACGTGTGTATAGGCATATATGTGTGTGTATTAGATCATGGCTGTGATTCTTTCCTATGCTTTTAAAAAGAGCACATCTTTGAAAGGGCAAAACAGCTTTCATTAAAACAAGGATTTCAAGATTAGACAGCACAGTATTGTGCTGCTTTGAAGCCCCCCAACAACTGAAGAAAAGATACATTCATATATTATTCTGTGTCGTAGAGTTTATCTTCTTGGATTTCAGAGCATAAAAGGAACAATTTGCAATAGGCACAGCTCCACTTCAGCATCTGAACAAACATGAATGCTGCAGATAGTTAGGGCTAAATCTTGCTATTGATTTCAGCAGGAGTTGCAGTAATAACTCTTAGACACATTAAATCCTGCATTTTAAACAGAGTCCTAATTCTTATTTTCATATTTGTTTCCCGCATTAACAAAGGTTTTCCTATTATGTATTGTGCATGTAAAAAAAGAGAATTTTTTTACCCTTAGCCTAACTACCTGGCTTTCAGCAGAATCTGTAATGTCTGGGTCCAGCCTTACACACTGCTATAACTGCAAATGCAAAAAGAGCCAGCTGTTGCTAGCCAGCAAGGCTTATTTATGGACAGTGGAGGGAGTGGATAATAAAATATCTGAGCAAGAAGCTTATGCCAAATGACAATTTTTTTTTCCTGTATATTTCCTTAAATAAATTGTTATTAAGTTAATGTATAAGTACTAAGCATTTTCTTGGAGTGAGTATGGCACTTGATTTTATTTCTTTTTCACACAAATATATCTTTTAAAGAGGATATTAAGGAAAATGTGAAGTAAAACTAGTAGCAAAGCACTTTTTTCTGCATTGAAATTTGTAAAGCCACACTTCCAAAGGAGAAGAATAAAAATAGCAATAGCAACATTTTACATGGCAACTGTGCATGCTAAATACAGTGCAAAACCTTTCAAGCCTCTTGCAAAAGCAACATTGCTGCAATCAGTTCTTAGTTCTGTAACTATAGTTTGCACACTAAAATATACTCTAAACACATAGGACTTCCTTTTGGTAGAAAAGGAATATCAGCCTTTGTTTATATATAGTCTTTGAACCTAGTTGGAGTCTGGAGAGACGATCCTTACTGCAGCAGGATCTGAAGCAACAGGGATGGTACTGGGAAGGGAAGAAACTGTGGCTCTTCTGTCAATCTTTTCTGGAATGTGGTAAAAGGCATCCAAAAAAAGGAAGAACAAGGTCCTTCCTTCACCTCTGCTACTGCAGTATGAAAGGGAAGAGAAGTCTGTCTCGTGGTTTTCTCACTGTCAAAAAAAGAGCAGGCTAAGGACTGACAATTAAAGCCCAATCAAGACTGCACTGGCATTGCTACTAACTGATGTTCAGAGAGACACTGTCAGCTGTGAACTTGCCTTTGTCTCTTTGCTCTGTTCATCTTCTCTACCTCTGAGGAATGCAGCTGGCAGTTTTCCTCAAAATGCTGGTAGTAAATCAGGATGTAAGCAGACCCTCCGTGGTCCCACAGAAACAGACAGGCTTGTATTCTTCAGTCTGTCTCCTAAGCAGCAGTGAAAGCTGGCAGAAGGAAAAGTCCAAGTATGCTCATAAAGTATCCTGTTACTTTTACTGCTGGTATTCACTAAACTTTACCCTTACTGCTCTGTCTTTCTCAGCTTGATGAAGAGCCTCTTTGGAAAACTAGCTACCACCTCACCCTTTTCCAAATTGCTTCCCTCTCTTGCCCCATGCCTTCTTGGACTTCCCCACACCCATTTCTAATTCTCAGGCTGCCTCTAGCACTAAGCCTGCACTGAAATTCATTAATGTGTAGTACAAAGAATCCATCTCAAAGACACCGCAGTACACGTTTCTTATGCATTGGTACAGAGCATTAAGGACAAAGGCACATTGTACAGTAACGTGATTGGTTTTATTCCCCTGTTTATAGCCTAACAAAAGCTGGAAATTAGCTTTCAGCTCTCTTCTGCCTTTTGTAAGCCTGCTTTGCAATATTTCTAGAGGACCCTTGAATACCTTTTAGGCACCTGAGCTCTTGAGGTCCAGTAGTCTTTGGGTTGCAGCATCTGTTGACACATAGTTTATAGCCCAAGCTCTTTGTCCCCACAGTCTGCAGCAGCCACTTCTGATGTACCACCCACGTCCTGCTGCTGGCTGAGCACAAAACTGCACCAACAAATGGGCCAAGAAGCAGCAGGAGCAGTGCAAGTGAGCAGCTGAGGGGCATCACAGCACAGGCACTATCTGCCCTGCCAGGGCACCCTCAGGCAGTGCTAAGAGGGCGCTGGAGATATGACCAGGACAAGGACCCTCAGGCTGGGCAATGCACTGACCTGTGGGCTGTGGGCAGAGCTGGGGGAGGAACCATACAGGCATGTCAGGGCCAGCAGCCAGGCTGGCAGTGATCTCAGGGCCATGACAAAGTGCCCTGTGGGCCAGTTGTGCCAGCCCCTGCCCTGGCTGCAGGAGCCAGTTGGGCTGCCCTGGTGGTGCACAGTGACTCCAATCAGTTCAGATTTTCTGTCTATCCCTCTTTGCTCTTCATCCATGCTCTGAGTTATGAAGGCAGCCATGTGAACTTACTTTTCTGCATGTCTAGACTGAAATAAAGCACAAGAATATGCTTTATTCACCCCATTGCTTCTGACTACCAGCAAGGCTTTGCTTACAGGTACTTGAACCATATCTGCAAACCCTATGATGCCACTGGCAAACCAGGAGGGGGCAAACTCACTCTCTTGTGCCCTCATGCTCCTGAAAGTCTGCAAGACAAAAGTGAAGGCATTCACAGCTAAGTATCTTCCAGGCCTCAAACTCCTGAAAAGTGATTTGTGTCCTTTTATGAAGCAACCTCAGTGGCTAGCAGGCTGTTGTGCCATTGATATAGGTCATGTGTTAGAGAGATAAATTAGCCATCTATACCTGAGTATAGAAAGCCACTGCACCACAAATACACAGGGAGTATATCATCATTCCCATAATAACACATTAGCATTCCCCTTTGAGCTGTAGTCTGTGTTATCCCCATTTTTCATATCACACATCCTCTTTTGTAACACCTGAAAGCATTTCTTTACTGCCAGGAAAAAATAAAAGACACCAGCATTACAATGCATGCTTATTCTCAGGTACCTGCACAATCTGATGTTTTGACATTAAAAGTCTCTGGCAATCAGTTAGTCATTTCACAAAGACTGAATCAGCGCTGTCAAAGATTTATTGTTTTAAGTCCTTCCTATCACACATCCATTCACTTTGCCAAGCAGTTTCTTTTAATAATTCTGTTCAGACTATCAGCACTGCTGCTGTCACTGCTGTTCTTACACAAGCAGTACAATCAATAGATAGATGGACAAAAATTAAATCATTTAATGTGTTCTGGTTGAGCTGATTTGGGTCACAGGATTCCCCAATGTTTCTGCATTATTTCCTATTCCTTTACTGCCACAACAATGCATGTTTCCACTTGGTTGCTGAACTACAGCGTATAATAACAGAAGATGTGGGCTGGCTGGATGATTGTGTGGAGTCATGAGAGAAGCCTCTGATCCTGCTGGTCAAAACCACAGAGGTTTCTTTTTGCAGAAAGCAGCTAGCAGTAAAATCATTTATCTAAACATGCTCCTTCCTTTCTCTGGAGAGGATCATGCCCGTTCTACAAGTGTGCACGTTCTTACTTTCTCAAAATAAGCGTTGAAGTGCAATAGAATCCTGTGACAGAGTACATAGGCCTCACTTTCCATGCCTCAGTTCACATTGAAAAGGTAGCATTTGCCAAGAATCATCATGGTATTGGGGGAAAGGAATGGCTGCAATAATTTCTTATCATTACTTTAGCAAAAATGGAGTCCTAATTCTGGAGTAATGCTAAATAGAACTACCCCAAGCTCCCTAGATCCTAGCAAAATATGCATTCCTGGGTGTGGAAATAGAGATGTCTGGAACTTACTGTTGGAGTTTGACTGCTGTAAGTTAGAACAGAGCTGTTCCCAGCCATGTGTAAGTTCACTGGATTGTCCATAGGGCTGCTGTAAATTAACCAATAATACAAGAGTTCTCCAGTTTCCCAATTGCTGGTGTAGCAAATCACAAGGCATCTATCTCCTGATACTGTTCTCTGGTGAAAGCAAAGAACCATTTATCCCCTTCTCATAAGGCTAGGAGGGAGGGAGGGAAGCAAGATATGGAGCTCTGACTGGTGGCAGGGTCTTATGGAGGTTCCTGAAACCAAGAAATCTACACTATTTAATATGCTGAGAGCTCTTTATCTGAATGGGCTGGGAAAAAGTCCATGCAAGCTATAGTGAGCAAGTTTCTTGCCAGAGCAGCCAGAAGCTGCTGTTCACCACAGTTCCTTACCAGGAGTCTGGTCGCACAAGTTACAGCTGCTCCGTGTTGCTAGAAAGCCTGTGGGAAACTAAAGTAGAAACACCTGAGAAAAGTTTTGAGTTTCATAAATGAATGTAAATGCACAATTGAATCACATGAGAGATGAATCCAGCTGACAATGTGCTAAATATTATGGTCTACTACAGAAATATGTAACTGTAAGCATGCTTATTTCACTATGCATAATCAGGTTGAAGTTTTTTTTGCAATGTTTTATTTACTTGATGGCATGAAATGGTTTGGAGTAAACAGGCTTTTTAATCTGTTTCTAATTGGCATGTTATACTTCTGAATCAGGAATAAAAGGAATTAATAAATGTTACAAAAATTGGATTGAATATAAGATAAATTAGAATAGAGCCATTATAGTCCTTTGAGTAAGTATTTAGAAATTAAATTATAAATGTATTTGAAATGTTAATCATTTACCCAACAGGCTATAACAGCTTGCAATGCATCATTACAATTTGTCATGTAAATTCATATTCAGACATGGAATGAAAGTGTGGGGAGAAAACAAAAGGGCACTGTGTATGGGCAGTCATAGCTGTGGCAGAGCAGCATTGATTCTCTGTGATAGTTTCAGAATCTATTCAAATCCTGAACAAAGGAAAACACTAAGAAAATCTGTAACTGACCAATACAATATTCTTTTCAAAAAGTGCTGCTTGCATAACCTATGAAGACACATTGAAAGTGCCTGGTTATATCATGATCAATAGAAGAGGCCAAATGTACTCAGTGATGCAATGCTCTATATATCTTAGGTACTTCTGTCTTATTACCAGTTTCACTGAGCATCGAGGCTGCTCATCTTCACAGAGTGCTGATGAGCCACAGAAATGCCACTTTCCATCGATTACAGACAAGAAACAAAGATACAGGGGATGAGATCCTTTAATAATTTCAGCAGCTAAGTCTCTCCACCATCCTTCAGTGCCCACTCGAATTCCACTTTATCATACAAATTCTCACAGGCCACTGTTACTCCCATTGCTGGAACAAGCACATGGGCAGGCAGGGTGTCTGCTGTCATCACAGACAGCTCGAGAGGTGCCCCCACAGAGAAGCTCAGCTGTGGCATACGGCCAAAAGCAGTGGAACATTCCTTCATTGTAGATTGCTCTGCACAGAGGAGGTAAAATGATTCCCTGCTGGCTCTGTAAGTCGGGATCTCAGCAGCCTGAGGCAGGGAGTAAGTTAATGCTGTGATGTTCTGATTCTGATGCAATGCAAAGGGCAGCAGATAGGAAATCACTAAGTGCACAAAAGGAGAAGAGTTTGGGCCTTGCGTGTTATCAACTTCAGTAGTTTTATTGAAAGCCTCTTGATATTTGGTGTTACAGACTGCTGGGTAATGATGAAGGCTTCTTATGCAACATCTTAGATGTTACACCCCTGTGGATGCAGAGGTAATCACGCAAACACAGATCTCAAAGGTTTTTTAAAAGGTACAGGCCTTCCCACTGTCTGTTAAAGCAAACCCTTGATTTGTTTAGACTGATTAGTAAATCTCATCTCTGCTTGTATCACAGTTAACAAACTCTCCTCTACCATCAGCACAGGTGGCTGCTCCCTTACTGACTGCTGTCTAGAAAAATGGGGCACCACCTCTCCCTGCTTGGATACCAATAAGACAGTAAATGATCATTACTTCATAACTTGGCACTGTGGAAGCAAGATATATCTCCTGTTCAGGATAATAATTTGGGTACAGCTCAGGAGCTGAGATACAGTAAAGGAGAGATGGATGAAATGACATCTGCTGCCAAGCATCAATTTAGGCTTTCAAAGTCAGAAATACCTATTTATTTTCCACATATCCCTAAATCTAGCTAAAATTCAAAGCTATCTAATTTATTATTGATACAGACCCATAGGTATCTGCAGGAAGATACATCTGGAATATGTCAAGAGCTTCCCAACACTCAGACTGTGCTCTTCACATATACAGTAAGATTCTCCTGTCTCACATGCTGAGCTTAATTGAAGATTTGAGCATAATTAGTGTATCCCAACTGCTCCACAGCTGGTGTCCAGAAGATGAAGCACAGAGCTAATGTCCACCTTCTGGCTGAAGATATTGGACTACCCATCTTATCCACAGTGCCCTAGCTGCTAGAACATGGACCATCAATGGACAAGAGCATGAGAATCTCCATCCTTGCATGGATAGGTAGGTATTTAACAGAAAGGAAAGGGGAAAGCAAGAAATCCCCTTACTCTTCAGGCCTTGCTGCATTGACTGCTTAATATAAATTCCACCTCACAGAACCTGGAAAGAAGCTCCTCTGTGGTGGCAAGTGTGCCAGTCACGAGGGCTGGTACTGCCTCACGTTGAGCAGACACTTATTTCTCCATGCCACACTGAAGGACACTGGTGGGGCAGATTGAGAGCTTTGCTTCTATAGAATCATGCTGCTACCAGCAGGATTATTCTGCTGAGTCCAAATCCCCTCTGGCACTGGAAGAAGCTAAAGTTTGGACTTTGGCACTTAGGCACCCTGTGCTACTTGGCGTGCCATGGTCTAAGAAGAACACGGTGCTCTTGTTCCTTTAGCTGTTTTATGCCTGGTTTGGAGAGCATCTGTGAGATCAAAGCCCTGTGCTTTCCAGATGACAAGACACTAACCAGGTAAAGAGGCCCAAGTAAAGTGCCAGACAGCTCAGTGATGTCAAGTCCAAAACACTTACGCACAGGCTGCAGATCAAATGCAAATTTTACTGGCAAGAATTTTGGCTTCTGTATTCTTTACTTGTTTCCAAGGCTGGAGCAGCTGCAAGAATCTATGAGAATAAAGATTTTGGATCTGGGGCCCTTGCACTGCATTTTAGGAGAAAAAGACCATTTATGAGCTATGCCTAAGTGACTGTTTTTTCCACTAAAATGTACTAAAACTCACAATCACTCTGTGGGTCCTGCCACAGAGAAATGAACAGTCTTTAAATTCCTTCCTACCCCTGAGCCTCCCAGAGGGGCAAGGCAATTATTTACAAAGGCAATTGGCCCGTGACAGGGAGAATTGTTTTTTATGCCGTTTTTCATTGCCAGCTCCACTCTTGTGCCTTTCTTCAGGACTCATGCCTTTCTTCACTCTGCTGCCTGAACAATATACATCAGGCATATTTAAGTTCACTGTTCCCCACAGGGAACTCTTGCAATTAACTTGCTGTCCTGGTGTGTGGATAAGTAAATCAGGAATGGACAATGGTTGATTTGTATTTATGGTGAGCAACTACTGTGAAGCCTAAAAAAATAGTATTATAAGCAGGAAAAAGAAATAAAACCAAAACCAAAGCAAACTAAACAAAAAAAAAACAAAAAAAAACAAACAAAAAAAAATAAAACAAACCAAAACCAACAACAATCCAAACCAAACCAACCAACCAAACAAAACCCATGAAACCAACCAAAAACCAATCAATCAGCCAAACAACCAACTACATAGAAAACACNCACAGGGAACTCTTGCAATTAACTTGCTGTCCTGGTGTGTGGATAAGTAAATCAGGAATGGACAATGGTTGATTTGTATTTATGGTGAGCAACTACTGTGAAGCCTAAAAAAATAGTATTATAAGCAGGAAAAAGAAATAAAACCAAAACCAAAGCAAACTAAACAAAAAAAAAACAAAAAAAAACAAACAAAAAAAAATAAAACAAACCAAAACCAACAACAATCCAAACCAAACCAACCAACCAAACAAAACCCATGAAACCAACCAAAAACCAATCAATCAGCCAAACAACCAACTACATAGAAAACACAAACAAACAAACAAAAAATTAAGAGGAAGCTTTACTTTAGAAAAATAGATTTTTAAATGTCCAATGAAGCCTTATGTCTGGCCTTCAGATTGAGTTAATCAGTGTAATTCAGTTGATTTCAGAATTTGCCTTCAGAGTAATTATTTCAATTTTCTCTACCTGTAGATCTAGATTCCTGTTCCCAGTACATATGTTATAAAGAGACAGAATCTCTGAAATATTCTAAATTTGATTTTTTTTTCTATCATGAGAGAAAAAAATAGTAGCAATATTGAGTAGGGGAAGGTCATTGTAGTATTCCCAATGTATACAGTCTTGGTTTGTCAGAGGCTGAGCATTTTCTTTCCATTTATTACTTAATTTTACAGTTCCTAGCTGATGGAAAATTTAATGTCCAGTCTTACTGCTGGTTGAGCAGCTCTGAAGCTCAAAATGCAAGGTTTGTGTTTCCTTAGACGTTTGCAAGCCATGCTTCTAATAGAAATACCTCACTCTTGCTCACTCTGACAGGAATATTTCAATGCATCCATCACTGACAAAGCTCAAATCAAATCAGATATTAATCAAAGACTTCATTTTTTTTCCTCTTTTCTTCTAATTCGAAAGAGCTCCTACAATAGAATAAATTCAGCAAGAGAAAAAAATCAGAAGAAAATGCACATCAAAACTACTGGAGATATTTTTGCCAAAGGCAGTGCCCACATCACTCTCTTCTACCCTATTATTTCTCCTACTTTCCTCCATTGCATGAATTAATATGAGGTTCAGAAGGACTGGCCCAGGGAGCGTATAATTTCCTGGCTTTTATGGGGACAGCTCCTGAGAAAGTACCAATGGCTCCATACCTAAAACTGACCCAGAAAACACAGCAAAAGCCATGCTTGTAGATAGAGATCCAGCTTTTTAAAGAGCCAGGACACTAAAAGCCTTTGTGATTCACTGGAGTAGTTACGGAGGTCAGTCCCTCTAGCAGGGTAAGTTACAAGACAGCATTTACTGTTTCTCATCCCTAAAATGTGAAGTAGCTCTCTCTCAGCCCCCTGTATTTACACAGACACACAACTCTTGGACAGACATGGCAGAAGCAGCTCTTCCTAAGAAGAGAGTTTGGAAGATTCTTTCCCCTTATAAGGAATAAAAAAGGGGGAATGACAGAATGAATGCCTATATGTGTAGACCTGTATACACACACAGTTACACAGACAGGGTATCTGCTTGAGTACTCCACAGCTCACCCCACTCACCTCACCCCAGTTTCTACTGGTTAACATCAAAATCCATCCTAAAAGAGGGATTATTGTATTTTATTTTATCCTGCTGCTTGGACAAGTACATGGCACTACTATGAGAAGGATGCAACTTTCAATGACCATCATTTCAGTGTCTAGTCAGGGACTGAATCAATATGCCAGTGCCAGTGGCAGAAGGCAAAAATATGCCCCTCACACATATGGACGCTGACTGAGAGTTCTCCCTGTCCCACATCCCCATCTGTACGAGGTTCTGAGTGTTCCAGCACTGCATAAAAGATCCTCCTGTGACATTTTTGTTTAAAAGAAGATGAGCTGAGAGTGCAGAAAGGCACCCACACAGGTTTCCTTTCCCACATTCCCTCCAGAGTATTTCAGAATTGCGTTTCACACTTTTGTTTTGCATAAGCTGTTCAGCATCCATGATTCTGCTTCTCCTAATGGTTCAGCACACTTCCTGAGTAAAGTGATACACATTGCATTTTATCTTTCACACAGGAATCAAGAAAAATGACTTTAAATTATACTAAGACAAGGACCTTTATATTACACTATGCAGGCTACCCTCTATATTTGTTAGCATAGCTCCTTTGAAATCAAAAAATCTACATCATTTACTGACTGAATATCTGGCCATATTTGAAATTTAGGTGTAAAACATAGTCCTGATGAGCAGTGGGGCAGCTTTAAATAGTAAATATGTTACATGGAATATATGGATATGTTTAAAAACTTTTGTAACTGAAGATCTACAACTCCCTTGCACTCTCTTTGTCTTTGTCTAAAATAAAGAAATGTCATTTTGTTATACATACTGAGATGGATACATGCTGCATCTGGGACCAGGCTTTCTCTGCAGATGAATGACAGAAATCCTAAGCTCTTTTAGAATTGCAGTTTTATAGAAAATCTTAGTAAACAATTTCAGACAGATTTTAATGTCCAGATCACAATAGCAAGCTGTAAAGAGAAGAGGTTCTTATTTTTTTAAGCAATATTTTAAAGTGATGGCAATGTGACTTAGAGGCTCTGGTTTATTCAGGACTGAGTTTCAAGTATCAACTACAAAAATATTTCTTATGCAAAAACAATGCAGAAAAAGATATTCAGCCAAGAAAGTATGCAGTCCAGATAGGTAGGGCATAAAAAAATATATCATATATCCATATAAAACTAGGCATAAGCTTTTTTTTTATTCAAGTGAAACATATCTAGTCAGACTATCCATCTCAAAAAAACCTCCCTTATTCCCCCCTGTTCTCCCCAAGGATCACTAGCCCTTCAGCTCCCAGTCAGATAATGACAGTTACCCTCCAGATATTCTTCTCATGGGAAAGCATATTTTTAGTTGTATTTTAGTTGTGATACCTGGTAACTCATACTCAATCAAATCCCTGCACTTACAACCAACAGATAATAAAGAACCTACAATTCACAGCATTTCTGCAGCAAAAGAATAGGCATCTTTTCATGTAAGAACCATCCTGGGAAAAGTTCACCATGAGAAGCTACAGCAGTTAATTCCCATTTTCATCTTTGCAAAGATTCCTGAACAGAAGTCAAGACCACTGTGAGAGATAAACAGAAGTGATACCTACGAGCGCTGGATTTCTAATCAAATATATCAAATTAGTCACTTGTGGAAGATAAATCCTGTATGGGATCAAATGAGCACACATGACTTACATGGATCAGCTCTTCTGTCCCTGGGCTTCCTGTGTGCCCAGGCAGTTCATGCCTCCCTGCACCATGTTCTAGGACCTTGGAGTGCTGCAGACTGAAATGGTGAAACATTAAAAGGATATTGGGCAAAACAAGGCTAAAGGGAAGGCAGAGTAGAAGCAGTTTTCAGATACTGATGAGCTTGGAGATATGCAAGATTACTATTCTTTTCAAAGGCTGCTCAGCTCTAAAGACATTGCTAATTGTTTTTGTAGGGACAGACTAATGAGCTAGAGCATTCACAGGTACACACTTGCACAGTGCCACCAGACACTGCCTCTCACTCATCCATTGCTGTGCAAGGCATAGGCTGTTACCTCAGCACCAGCTGCACAAGTCTAAAATGCTGCAGGGATTGTGCTTTTCTTCTTGGGATAGCCTGAGCCTCAAGGGATTAGTGTATTAGCCCATGGAGTCTTGAGCAGAAGTTGTTGTGCCAGGGAGAGCCACCCAGATTTGTGTCAAGGACCATCCATTCAGCCTCTCCTCCAGGAAACAGCCAAGCTGAGGCAAGTGAACTCCACTGCGGGACACTAGCATTGCTATATTATGTCCATGAGGCAAGAACCTGTATCAGTACACCTAACTCAACCTTTCCCTGCACTGGTCCAGCTCCTGAACTATTTCTCTGCCTCAGCAATCTCTTTAAAGACAGCCATGCTTCACTGGAAATTGCTGTAAAACAAAGCTGTGTGAATATTTATGATGATATCCTCAAGATGTAAATGATGTGAACCAATAGCCAGGCACAATTTCTGTATTTTCTCAAAGTGAAACGGCTTCTCCCCCTTTCCTCGGCTCCTTGCTTCACATTTATCCTTTCCCACATCAAATGCACAAATTCATCATTGACTCTTCTTCAGGGAATTAATGCTTTCAGGAAAGCACTGCAGTGACAGGCATGCTGTGCAGAGATGTCCAAAGATTCCCCACAATGGCAGTGATGAGGATACTCTTAAAGGAGGGATGTGACCTATGAAGGGAAACATGCCAGACTGCAATTTGCTGCAACACTAAAGGGCCACTAAAACCACAACTCTTGCTTTTCTTCACACTATTTTTAGATTCGAACCAACTCAAGATGACAACTGCATGATTAACACTGAAGCATTTTAGTGGCAACACGTTGCTGAAAAATTTGTATAGTGTCTTAAGAGTGGTTTTTTGTAATTAAATGGGAGTCAAGAGCTGTTTGGGCAAGAGGTTCAGATTAAAAACAAAAATTTAAAATTTAAACAGAATGGACTATGAAGAAAGACACCCAATGCAAAAGAAAATTTCTGTGGAGCATAGTACATATGTGTTTCCAGTTTCAGAGCTGACAAACCAACAGAAATTTTGCAATTATATAAAGTTGCATTTTGATTTTCTTGACATCTCAGGAAAATTTTGAGCCATTCAGACACCTCACCAATGGGAAACACTACAGGACATATTCAATCCCTTTTATGTTATGGGTTGGGACACACTTTGAATCTACAGAGGAAATGCCTCTGTACACAGGATCTGTTGAATTAAGTGTGCATACTTCATAAATCCAATCAGACTTTAATCCTCTAGCACAGAATTTTTGGTGTGTTTTTGTTTGGTTTTTTTTTTTTTTTGGTTATTTCATGAAAAAAAAATAAAATGATTTTGCAAAAAAAAAGCAACACTTTCTAGTGGAACGCAGTGGTCATTAGATTAGAGTCATAAATGGGCTTTGTATGAGTGAAAGTCAACTGACTTTACTGTTGCTAAAGCTGAAATGTGAATGAGAGATCTATAGAAATGCACATTTCAGTACAATCAGTCGATTAAGCAATCTCATTGTTCAAACACTGCTAAATGCCTTGCAGTTATGAGATTTTAAACATCAATACAGTTTTTAAAAGTCAGTATATTACTTTCTGCTCTGGAAATTTATTGCCATCTATCTAAACTGGAATTAGAGGACTCCTGCTGAGCAATAAATGCATTGAGACTGAATATCATGAAGAAGATCAAGGAGTTCAACCCAGCCACTGAGCCTAGTCATCCTAAAGATTCCTTTGCTTGATGGGAAACCTCCAAACTCTTTGTTAGTGTGTCCAAATGAGGGCAGCAATGGATACCCAGAGTCAAGGTTACTGGGAGACAGAGCAGTTTTTCCTAAAGAGAGGTGCTACAGGGTTTCAACTAAAATATCTCAAATTAGGAAGATTTATGGGAAGACTATCTAGTCCAGCCTCTGGGTTCTCACTCAGTACTAGAAGGCTTCTACAGATTAAATTTATTGTTAGTTCACTTAAAATTAATAAAATATTTCCCTAGCACTTCAGTCAGCTTGCCAGAGGGGGCCATTGAATCAACAGATTGGGCTGAATTTTTAAATAATTTCATGATCTCTAAAGCATCAAATATAAGGTATTGCAGGAAGTAAGATAAGCCCTCAAAGGCCCTCTTAGCTAGTCTTTATTATTAGGAGATAGATTAGGAGAAAGATTGGAATGGACTCCTCTCCTTGGTACCTCGATGTAAATAAAGGATGAATCACTAAAAAGTTAAAACAATGCAAAATCTAAATCAGTCTCTGTGGTCTTTAAAACTGCATTGACAATTGTTAAATACAAAGCAATATTTTCCTTTATGAGCCCTTTTCTTAGCCAGCTCTTACATTTACTGCATCAAATTTTTTCAGCTCTGTTGCTGTAGTCTCAACAATGTACAACAAGAGTTTGTGAAACAGGAATGTAGGCAGATGGTAAAGGAGTTGGGCAGAGGAGGCAGAAAAATTTCAGATGAAGGGGAAGGAGAGGTCTGCCCTTGCCAACTAGGGGGGGGTCAGAAGTGTCCAAAATGCAATTAGGAAATACTATGACTATTTTTGTGCCTTTTGAGCATTTAGACAATTGTCTATTGCAAATGGGAAGCACACAGAGAATTCAAATTCGAACTGGAGAGATTTCAAGGTTTTAAAAGTTAGAGTCATCTAGACAAGAAAAAAAGATCCAAACATTGTAGACTTCTATCCCAAAGAAAATTCTGATGGGATTTTTTCTCCATTCTATATTCTCATTTAAATCAGAAACAATTTCAAAAAGAAAAGTTAGAATGTTGTAGTTAAAAGAGAATAATGCAGTATTAAGAAGATATTCTCTGTCCCTTCTTCCCCTTCCCTCCTTCTCCCCACTCCCGCTACCCCTTTATTTTTCTTTGCAATCTATGGGGAAATAAACATAATAATATACATTATTTTGAAAGAAAGCTGTTTTCCAAGAAAAAATGGTCTGTCAACGTTTTTTTTAAGATAGTTTATTTCTACTGCAAGTGAAAGTGGAATACCTAGAACACCCACTGGCATGAACTAGGGCTGATGCATTGTTTGCTCCTCAGTGCAATACTCAAGCATGCATTCTCACACAAAACTGCTATGGAGAATAAAAGGGACTCTGTCAGGAAACAAAAAGAGCAAGTAAAATTGTTTGGCTTGCTGCTTCCTACAAACCTTTTGAGGTAATAGACAATATGGTAGCCAGTATTTAATTATTAGTGGTGTAACACAGTACATTGATGAGCTTAGGCTGCTCACAGACTGATGAGCTGCATCACTCCTGCCCAGCAGTACCTCCACAGTTACCGACAGCTACTGAGAGCAAATCTGAATCACTTTGCAAATCTGTGATTGATATGAACCTCAAGCACTGCTACCTTTCAAAGAATAATCAAGCACACGCACATGAAGAACTCAGGAAACTAAATTTCTGAAGGAGCATGTCTTTTAGGCTCCAGGGATGCTGTAAGTCTTTCAATGGACACTCCAGTACACAGTGCCACTGGCAGTGCCAATGACTTCAGGTGCAAAACTCTGTATCTGCAGCACAATGCAGGGTCAAAGTCTTATGGTTGTCTTCCCACACGAAGTCTGAACTTCCCATATAAGAAGCATCAAGATTTCTACTGGATGTGAGAATAGCCCGATACATTTTTGGTAACAGTTCTACAAAGTGAAGGCTCAAATACATGTCTAAGGTTTGAATATTAGTTAACCTTTCACATTGAAAGGGGAGAGTTGTATGGTCTGTGTTTTACAAAAATTCATTTACATTACAGTGGCATATTTTCTGAGCACAGGAAGACAATCCTTGCTCTAGAGTGTGAAGAGTAAAAAGGCAAAGATAAATAACAGTCACAGAAAAGAGACACAATAAAAAAATAATCTTAATGGTGATCACCAGTAGCTCTTTTTAATTACAGTCTCTCTCCCCTCACCTTCCTCTTCTTTTATTTGTTAATTCAGTTAATGCACTACACTCACTTGTCCTTAACAGCTACTACAAATTACAATGTACTGTATTTATGTCTTTCTTCCCCCAGTATTCACCTCCCTTTCTCTGTCCAATTCATTCATGAGATAAATCTCCAGGATGGGTAAGAGATTTAGCCTGACAGAACTACCTTACTCCTCCAAGGCAGCAGGCTCCTCCATCTATCATGTAAATTTCTAGCAGGTTTCAAAACCTTTGCTTAGCTCCCACCTAATCTCGTAAACCTCTGCGTTGCTGCCGGTCTGAATTGCCAAATGCACCTAACTGATACCACGCAACAAACTGATAAACTGCTCAGGGTTTGGGCTCAGCTTTCACAAAGGGATTCTCCCAATGGCCACAAGAGTATGTTAGAACTTCTCATTTGTTAGTCTGGGCAACAGAGCCAGGATAGGCCAGCAACATGAAGCAGAGCTTTACTGAACCTACAAGCAAGTATCTGGGAGTACAGGGGAAATATGGAGGGATTTAGCCCTAAACAAGTGGTCCTAAATAAGGATTCAAACCCCAGTGTGGAACAGAAACTGGACCTGAGACATTCCACATCCCACAAAAGAACTCAAAGTGAGCTATTCTTTTTGAGTAAAACAGTTCCCCTAACTGCTCAATTACTTTGCATGAGTAATGACAAAGACTGACTTGAGGATACCATGAACCTGGTGACTGTCCTAATCACTGGGCTCTGGAATCAACCTTTCTCTTGTTTAATGAATATTTAATAATAACACTTCCTTTCCACATAGAGATGTCAGGAGGAAAAATTATTTTAGCTTGATAGGTGCTCAGACACCAGACAAAAGAAACCATCCGAAATATAATCAACTACCCAACAGATCCACAGTATCAAAGACCAGGAAAAAAAGACAGATTTCAATGGTAGTTGAGGTTAATAAGATTGTATTTTTATTTAAATAATTAAACAAGTAAAACATGCCTTAAATAAAGAAAAGTAGTGAGAGAAGAAACAAAGGACTAAAATATTAAAATAGAGCAGAATGGAATTTTCAGTAAGTAATTTGATTGGGATGAAAACTTCGGTGAACAAACAAACCCTCTTTTTATGCTTTCAAGCTCTACACCATTAGATGAACTCTTCATTGCCAGCTTGTGCAGCTGACAAGTGCCTCGTTACACTTGTGAGAGAATGTAAGGATTTTAAGAAAATGTCTAACTCTTCAGCTCAGCTCAGCAGGCTGAAAGTTCAGAGGGTAGGAAACCATTTACCATGTGAATAAACTGCAAAATGCCTTTGAAAATTACATTTTTAATTACAGTTGACATTTCTGAGCCTCCTGCTGATGGTATCTCTCTAAAAGAAAAAAAAATCCAACATAATTCGAGACCAAGAAAACACCACAGGAGAGACAGTATAGTTCACAAGTTACTACTGATAGAGGCATTGACTGCACATTACTACTCACCAGTTTTGTCTAAACACCTCTCACACATTAATCAACTTGATCTCATATAAAATCTCTGAAATAGCAAAGCAGCAGTATCCCTGATTTCCTGAGAGAGCTCACAAGCAAATTATAATGCTCAGCTTTGCAATCACATTACTATTTTATTCGACCATTTGTGATCCAAACCTCAATCTTTCTGTGGTTCTTCCAGTGTCAGGGATGCACTCCTCAGAGCTGAATACTTCAATGGAATGGGAAGATTCCTTGCTTCCCTCTTGGATATACAGGAAAAAGGCTGGCTATGCAGAGGGAAGACAATCAAAGGAAAATGAGAGATCTTTGGAGCCCAGTCATTTGGGTCTGAAAGGACTGAAAGTCAGTCACTGCAGTCTGAGCCCAGAGGAACGCAAAGGGAGCCAGGCAAGGCACTAGGCAGCCTTAAGAAAAAAAGAAGGCCCACTGACTATGTAATTCACCCTCTCTTGTCCTTGTTTTTCAGCTGCTAGACCAAGAGGTAGGTTGCAGAAAATCCACCATGCCTGGACAACCTACAGAAGATCCCACTCGAACACTCAAAACCTTTTCATTATTTCTCTTTGGCAAAGGTAGAAAATGTTACGTTGGAACAGGAACATTTTGCCTGCTGCCATGACTTTCCTTACTCCACAATGGAAAAGCTCTGAGCATTATGGAGTCTATAGGAGTTTAAATAAATTTTGTCTTCATGTTTTCATTCCAAGGGTCTAAAATCCACTCAATTTAATCTGAGAAAGTGTGAGGACCCTCTCTCGCACTGCTGTGACTACAAAATTGGGCACAAACATGCCAGTAAGCAAAATCCTGCTAGGCAGTACTGCCAGTTACTGAAGCACAATTGTCTGTGCTGTAGCACTGTTAGAGCAGTGCCTGGAACACATTTGACCTATGTTAACCAATACCTTCCTAAACAACACCCAGTTGCAATTTGTGAGTCAAATGCAGGCAAGGACCCTTCTTACATGTAGATACCTGATTCCAAGGCATTTCCTTAGGTGGGAGCAAAGGCTTCTACTACAGTTGGGCTCACTAGTCCAGAGCTTCTCAGAATTATTAAATTCACTAGAGAAGACATAGCAATGAAGGCGACATATGCCATTGAAGTGTTGCAGAGATGACTCAAAACTGAAATCTGTGTCATGCTCACCTTGCTCTGGTCTGCTCAATTTAATGTAAGCTTTCCTTGCTTTTAACTATAAAAGTATCCTTCTAATACTTCTAATACCAAACATTAACAGAAGCTAGCATATTCACACCTACAGCACTTGATTTCTATCTTCATCAAACTTAGTGCCAAAGAAAAAACTCTAGTTGACGTAGCTACAAGTTAGTAGGAGTTATTAAACAACATGAACATAAACAGCACAGAACCATCTGAATTGGATCTGTTCCCAGATAACTGTACTAATATGATCGTAGCCTCATCACCATCTCTTTCCTCCAAATATAGATAATTAATTTATTTTGAAGGAGTTATAACTGACTGGGAACTGAGACTATGATAAATCTGATCTGCTAAGAGCTTTGCCTGGTCCAGTTGTATATGTCTCCATCAATGAGCAGCATCAGTTTAATATGTGAGCAGTTCCTGACAGCCATAGGCCAGATAAACTGTGCCTTCACAGTGAGTTCATATATGATCTTTAAGAGTCAGAAATTGGTATCAAACATGTAATTTTAGAGCTTTTCCAGAAAGCTACTTACCCTTCATTATAATATTTCAAGGTGTTAACTGTAGCCTTGTAAATGACCAGTCTTGAAAGCCTGAGTGCTAACAAATCACTTTTATGCTAGAGAGATGAAAAGAAAATCTAAGACAGAAATTCAAATTTAAAATCAGCATATTTTTAAATGACCTATAATTCAAAAACCTCTGACAACATGCCTTTGGACTTTGCAGAAATATTTCCTTTCTTTTGTGGGAATTGTGGCCAAGTTAAGGTGCTAATTCAGGAAAGCATCGCTATTCAGAAAGGATGTAAGCATATGCCTAACTTGAAGCATTCACTTGAGTCTCTTTGACTTAATGATAGGATCTAAGCACATATTTACATTTAAGCACATGTCTGAGTGCTTTCCTCCATAGAGACAGATTTAAGCTTGTGCTTCGGTGCTTTCACTGTCTAATTTTCCAAGACAAAGCTAAAAGCAGATGTAAAATAGCATGTTAAAATGGAAGCTGCTTGCCAGGCTAAGTGCATATAGACAATCAACCTCTGCAAAATTATATGCAAACATAAAGGTGCACAGCTCATTAGTCGGGCACTGAGGGGCAGAGAGACAATGAGCCTCTGAACTGTGACCCCAGCTCACAGAAATGACAAAGCTGGGTCTGTTTAGCTGACTGAAGAAGTGATGGGAGAACTAACACTGAACTTGCATCCACCTTAACTGAATCTGAGGTTAAAGCAAGAGAGGAAATAAAAGAAGGCACCTCTTTGGATTTGAGTCAAGCCCAGAACAAGATGGGCATTATACAGGGACAAACAGCCTCAGGCTATTAGTGGCTGCTGTTGCTCTGATTTCTCTTGAAAAAGGTGCAAGGTTGTGGCAGCATGACAAAAAGGAGAGAGTCATGTCTGGAAAGATCTCAACATTATTGTTTCCTGTTTCACTGGGACTTTGAAATACCTCCAGTAATATGGAGTAACATATTCACATAGGAAGGTGTTTTGGCAAAATAAAGGCACAACAGGATGGGGTAATTTGGGGATTTTTTTTTTTACTCCTCCCACCCCCTCACCCTCCATCCCCTCTGCCCAAATACACAGTAAAGTCAAAATACCTAAACTCTAAAGTTCTTTGTTCATGAAATTGTTAGTGTGTTTTATCAATTTTTTTAGGATTTCTCCTTTACTGTTAACCCAAATAAATTACTGAAGCTTTGATTGATGGTACTGAGGAATCAAGGCAACGTGGGTAATGTAGACATCTTGTTGATAAGTCTCCAGAAGAACTGGGACTCAAAAATTTCTCCATTCTGATATGCAGACCCAGCCATGTCCATTAACGCACAGTCCTATAACCTACTCATTCAGCCTATATGCAAACTAAGAAAAAAAAAAAAAAAGCAGACAAACTGCATTGGCACAACTGAATTTTATCAACTGAATCATGTGTAAAAGCAGCATATAAATTAATCCCATGTAGCTAAAGTGAATAAGAAAGAAAACTGCTGAGATAGGTCTGAACAATCATTGCAGTTTAGCACAACTGCTACTGGTATTTCTAAGGTTGCTGCAAAGATGCCTTAGACAAGTTTTAAAGTGTGTTTCATTATACAGTCTGAAGGGAAGCAGTAGCAACATTTCTTGCTCTTCATAACTGGCCCTCATCACTGAGAATAAGTGAAATTACTGTAGCTCATGTGCATTGGCCATGCAAAAGACAACTACATCAGGACAGAATGGTTGCCCTTGATACACCTTTTCTAAATCCAGGAGCCAAAACACAGGTTATTTGGAGTGAATTGACTTGTTATTGCTAATATTCTATCCTTCATTTGCTATTTTTTGTAATACTGTTTGTGATTTTTCAGTATTTTCATAGTATTTATTCTATAAAGAATATTGAAGGCTTTGTTTTCTAGTGGAGATGAAGGTATAGAAAGAGTTATGAAATTGATGAGATCTCTTAAAGACATTTCCATACCTAGCTCAATTTTCTGAGTGAATCTTGCATGTATTCAAACCAGAAAGATGTCTCCTCAGAGAACACAGTACAATAATCCTAAGGCTCGACTCCTTAAGGTAAAGCTGGTTTGGAAAACGTTTGAGGATAGTACAAGAAAAATATAGCAGAGTTTAAAAAAAAGAGCATGCATGCTTAGCAACCTCAACTGAACAATTAAATATATACTCATAATTTTTCTCATAATATTATTATATAGTCTGTAGCACATTCTACTAGTACTAGAAAACATTTGCTTCTGAAAACAGATATTTTTTTCATGAATCATAGCTGAGCTGCAGGCCAAAATCAGTATTTTAGATGAAACAAAAAATCATGTCATAAATACAGAAAATGCCATGAAACCAAAGTATGTGCTAAAGCTAAAATATATAAACCCCATTTAATATATATATTGTATTTCCTTTAAAAACTGTCATCTTTCATATCCATCAACAAATCAGACTGAGATGCAATATGTAGCAATAACTGGACAGTCTTGCCTCAGTGCATCATTCAGCCATTTGATATCTAGACAAAAATAAGATAAGAAGATTATTTTAAAGGATAAATTGATAATTAAAATGAGCTAGTGATGACTGTTCATCTTAAAATCACATTTTTGTACTTAATTTGGTGTTCTGAGTGTATCTGGAATTAATTTGAATGAATAGCGTAGCATATGAAAGACAGCAATGCAATAATCCTGTGACTTCATTCACTAAAGGAGACTGCACTGAGGAGGGTTTCTCAATAACAAGTTATAGGAGAAACTCAAAAGTATAGACACACAGTGATTTAAAATGAGTTATTCACAAAATTTAATTAGTGGACTTGACTGAGACCCATCTATTTTTATATCCATTGTATCCTCATTCTGATATATTACATTGTTAATGTTAAGCTGGAGAGAAGAAAAATATGGTAAATAAATCAGATCTTAGACAAGACTCTTGGATAATCTAGCTAACAGGGAAACATCGGGAACAGGATCACACATTTAACAGGACCTGTTTCCAAGGCTCAGCATCCTGTTCTGTGTAAACAATGGGCATCTTCCACTATCATGTACTGACAGCCCAAAAAAATCCCTGGTACCAGAAGCATCCAAGGCATAGAACCAAAAGTATCTGCAAAAGCAGTGTGCACACATATTTAGGTTTTTGGGGTGTGAACCATCATCCAAAGGTTAGGGGTAACAACATGTATGCAATATTATGAATTGTCGACATTTTTTAGAGAAAGTTTTTCCTCCTTAGAAATGCTAATAATTCAGTACTTAAGGAGAACAATGGATGTGGCTGAGCCCGGACCACATGTGGGTGCGGCCCCTCCCTGTCTGGGGGTTTCTCAGGGAGGGACAGAGACCCCGCGGGGGGTGGAGCTGGTGGGGGCTGGGACACAGCCCGGTCCCGCTCGCCAGTTCGGCCTTCCGGAGCCCTGCCCTGGCCCTGCGGCTGCTGCTGCTCTCGGCTTTGGGAGCCAAGGGAAGGAGCTCACTTGTCACTGCGGTCCAGCCCAGCCTGTTTTCTCCTGCCGCGGCCCCAGAGGTTCGTGTCCCGTTAATATCTCGCTGAGAGGGGAACTCTTTTCACCTGGGGACCCCAAGATCCTGAGCTCGCCTTTCCCAGTGGCAACCAGACCGCGTGGCCACCGC
>VZRX01018579.1:0-42771 GCA_013398075.1 Notiomystis cincta | reverse complement strand
GCTCGGTGGGGCCGGCAGCGCGGCCCGGTGCGTTCGCGCCCGGAGCGCCGAGCAGCCCGGGGTTTATCCCGAGCGCTGCAGTTTGCAGGCGCACATGGGGACAGTGTGCATAAAGCCCCAAATGTCCTTCTGCCTTCTGGGACCGCCAGAGTGCCTGTGCACAGCGTGTCGTGGGAGGGCTTCCGTCCTTTCTCTTAAAAGCAACCTCAGCAATATACGGCGGCTTCATTTATTTTGTTGTAAAACCTATAAATACTTCGCTTGGTCTCTTATGTCACAAACTTCTATATGTTTAACTGAAGGGGGTGAAAAGTAGTGCTTCATTCTGATGCATGGAAGTACGTAATGAGCCAGGGAGATACAGGGAAGTTCTCTTTGCCATGGATGCCTTAATTCTGTGTGAGAAAAAATATGGGGATAGTGCCTCTCTGGGCTCACTCATCTGCTTGAGGTGGACCTGGAGGTATTTTCAGAGAGCAATCAAGTCTGCGAAGACAGAACCTGGGGAGAATTCAGAGGTGATAAGTTAACAGAGAGGATGAGGAAAAACATTGACATCACGGGAAGTTTGTTGTGAAAGCAGAGACAGCTTTGCATGTTTAGATGAGGAAGAAAACTGCATGATTCAGCTCTATAGAAATACAAGTAAAAGAGGAGAAGCCTGACTCAAAGAAAAGAATTTAAAAATAAATGGGTAGTAGATAATGTTTTATGCATTGGCCTTAAGAACAAATGAGTGGTGATCCTGACGCTGGTGTTATGCTAACTAAAAATAAACATGAGTGAAAGGATGGAAGGTATGTTTAGTTTCAGGACATGCATCACTGAGTGATAAACAATGAAGCAGTTAGAGATCACTTCAAGCAAAGGCAAATATGTTTTTGCTGTCTAGTTGGGAAGCACAATCTTCTCTTGCGTATTTCAGACGGCAGGGAGAGCTAGGCAGGTGATGATATTGACAGCTTGACTTAATTTCTCTAACCTGTGTACTTTTTACCTAGCTGAAGCATATCACAGAAGATTATGCAATCTGCATCACCTTACACTTTAGTTGTGCCTATGAAGGCATCTTCTATATTCTGTACCAGTCAAAATACAAATTATTGAAGCATTTCTTGATCTTTAAAACATGGGAAAGTGCCATATGCAGATTTTATGTCTTTCTGACAGCACATGAATGATTAAGTCAATGTGCATGACTTCCAAGTCTGGTTAACTGGGAACATAAACAGTAAGTTAAGTGATCATACAGGACTCTTCTTCTGTATTGGAGTAATCAAGAGGAGAGTAATTTATTTAGTGAAATACCTTCATCTGTTGTTGAGAGTGTCTAAAACTGGAAGTTTGTGTTCCAGATCCAGGTGTACCTAACAGGTTGCAGGCTGAGGTTATCAGCTTGGTACCAAGGAGAGGCAGTGCCTCTGTTGCACCCAATGAAGAGAGATGTGAACTGAAAGGCACTCTGTTGCATATCCCTGTTGTTACTTAATCTGAGGCAATTAACTGAAGAAACAGTACTCTGAACTTTACTGCATCCTTCTGTACTGGTGTTTAGTTTTGACTTGATAATGGGTAACAAAAACCTGGGTTTGGGTGAATGTGTAACAATATGTCATAGAAATGACTTAAAAGCATGGGGAAGAGGGAAAGGGAAGAGGATCTTCATTCTGACATTGTATTGGTGTGTAGAGAATTGGCTTCAATTCCTGAATGCTGGAGCATTTTAATGGGGGATATCAACATTGCAAGGAATTGCTCTTTGAACACAAATGGGAATGAATCCTTTGGGGAAGCTCTCTAGTGATCTCTTCAATTTTGCAGTATTGAAAAAAAAATAGACTGTTGTTTTACTAGGACTCAGTTACAGCTCCTTTTTGGAGCTGGCAATTAGACAACTTGACAAAAAGTTTAATGGTCCTAGCTACTATTTGGGCTGTTTTGCATTAGCAAATTCCCATCTCTTGAAGCTTGCAGCCTAAATAAGATGAAGGAGGAAATAGCAATGTCAGGTCCCAGGATGAAGGTCTGTGTGGATACATAAGGCAAGAGTATGTACTTCTGACAAAATGCAGCACTTGAGAAGTGCAGTATTTTGAGTGGATTTGATTATTGTATTGTTTATTCTGTTTAGTTCTGGTGATGGATCTTATTTACTCCCTAATAGAAGTCTGTGTATAAAACCTGGCAGTGGATCCAATATAAATGATAGTTTTAGGTAGGATTTTGGATGCATAAAAATGACACTGGAACAAATTTCTTTGTCTAATGGATTGCATTTGAAAGGCTTTCTGAGCTTCAAGAAAAAGAGGGAAGAGAAATATTGATGAATTGGTCACTAGTTTTGCTATTCTGTATGTAATAGTCACAATTTGGATCATAGAAGATGTATTTTGTGTCGTGCCTGTGACTTGCATTGCTTTTCGCAGCGGATAAATAGATAGATGAATGGAAAAGGGGTCTTTAACCTGACTCAGATTTGTTGGCCACTTAGCCCGTGGGTATCATATTTCTCTACTTCAGAACCAGGACTCAGCAGCAGTAATGAGATTCGTGCCATGTAACACAAATCTTGGTTTGCGCTCTCGCTTCATCAGCATTCTGCCAACAGACTGGGCTAAGACTGTTGTGTGCAGAGTGCTGGGTTAGCCTTGGCTAACAGCACATGCCCACCCAGCTCCTCAGCCTCTTCCCTTCCTTAGAGGGGCAGGGGCAAAAGGTGGGAGATAAGATTGTAGCTTCACATAAAGGTAGCGAGATCACTTACTAGATACTGTTCTGGGCAAAATAGGCTTGGTTGGGAGTAACTGAATTTAATTTGTTGCCAGTTAAAACAGAGTCAGATACTAAGACAGGGAGATGGGCATGAAAGTAACACTTCTTCTCCACCCTTTCCCAGGCTGAACTTCATTCCTCCTCGCGTGGTGCGAGGGAGAAAGGAGTCACAGTCGGTGCAAGATAGTTTCTTTCCGCTGCTCCTTCCTTGTCACGTTTTTCCCCTGCTCTGGAGTAAGCTCCCCCAGACAGCGGTCCTGTTTTGGATCAGGCTCTCCACGTGGTGCAGCTCCTGCAGGGCATATCCACCTGGTTTGGGTCCTCCCTGGCGCGTCCCTTGGGTCCCTTTTCTGGCACCTTGGAGCACCTCTGTCCCTCTCCTTCTCTGACCTTGATGTTGTTTATTTTCTGTTTCTCACTCCTTTTTTTTTTCCCCCTTTTATTTTGTTTTGTGGCATTTTCTGCCCTTTCTGAAATACGCTTTCCCAGAGGTGCTGTCAGTTTTGCTGAGGGGCTCAGCTGTGTCTGGCTGTGGTACTGTTGGAACCAGCTGGGCCTAGGCCAGAGCAACCCCTGGCCTTTCCCCACCAAACTACTCTGCTGCCAGCACCTTGCCAATTATAACCAGTACAGCAGGATTTTCAAAAACTGGAGCAGCTGGCATAGAAATCATCATGCTGCCCTGGAGGTCACAAAGATGCGGTCCTTGGATAGTCTGTAGCCTCTTTGGTGCTGTCCTCAAGTGTTCATATCCTGAGTATCACTTCTCAAATGGAACTGAGAAAAAACCCAAGTTGTTAGAAATAAAATTTTAGAGCAGTGTTCACTAATGAAACTTTATGAGTGTTCTCAACTGGTTCAACTAACTTAAAAAGATTCCTTCTAAGAAAGTGAACTGAAGAAATTTTAATTGCTGGTTGAATTTTGTCTGACATTGCAAATGAACATGAGCATGGTGGTGAAGCATGGTCATGACAATTAGTGGATGCTTTGAGTGCATAATTGCTTGCTCACAGAATATTGGAAGAGGTTAAAATTCTAAATGCTGAATATCTGAAACTGATCTGAATGTATTTTAAAGTGCTTCCAGAACTGAGAAACACGATTGGAAGCTAGCAATCACATTGCAACGCTGATTGCAAGGCCATCACGTATTTTTGATGAAACAGTAGCGTCTCATGGGAAGTGTCTATAATGGAGTTCAGTGTGGAGGTTGTATCTGTTCAGGGCATTTTCAGGACATCAGTGTTCTCGTGTTCTCTTTCCTTCCTTTGGAAACAAAATGAGGAAACCCTAGGTTGGTTCAGTAGCAAGCTGAATGGATAAAATAAAGGATCCATGAATTTCCATGGGTGTTTCCGGCCATTCATTGTTGCTGCAATTGGAATGTGACCTTGCTCAAGTTCAGTGAGATGTATGGCTCTGTCTGGAAAAGCACTGAGGGGGCGAATTTTTATAGTTCAAATGAGGTAGAATGATGTAGTTCTGCAGAAACCTTAGCCAGTGTGAAATATTGCATTACTGTGGGGAGAGAATGCATGCCCAGGAAGTTCACGGATCTATATGCTACCAAGAGCATTGTGACATTGCCATGAAAATAGAACATTACCTACAGGTATCAAGTTTGCTCGTGGAAATACACCAACATTGGAACACAATGCTTTTTTACCTAGTGAATTTCTTACTACTTTTGCTATTCCATTTCTGTTTGATTTGTCTTGTCTGGGATCTCTTCTCTGACTGCCTTTTCTCTCAACACCTTGTTTCTATAGTCTCCTATTAAACTTATCCTCATATTTGGCCTGGTAAAATAATGGAACAGATAGGAGCTCGGAGCAGAGTAACAAACCCAAAAGATTATGAATTATTTTACATGTCTAATTTTGTTTGTCAGCTTCTATGCTGCTCCTTTATCTTGATATAAGTAGGACCTAAAAATAGAAACATCTTATCAGTTTTCATCTGTTTTCCAGGCTTGTGAAATACAAGACCTCAGATGTATGGTTAGAGCTTATCCTCAGAGTAAACAAGGGATTTCTAAACCTCTTAGGACTCATGCCCTACTTAGAAGGTGTTTACCAAATTTGTTTGGTTTTATACATACAGTTTGTAGTGTGATTCGTATATGCAAAGCTTTTCTAAGTGATTGATATCTCTACCAGAAAAGTTTGCAGACCATGTGACATGCCTTTTTGCATGTCCACAAAAGTAGAAGTGAAGGACTCTCTTCATTTGTTGTCTTCTTTGTTTTCCTCCTATTGCCTTCACTGTCACATTTACAGAAGGAGCTTACTGAGGACAGACATCTTTCTGAATGAAGAGCAAAGGTGGTGACAGTACTTAGATGTGTTGTCTTATTTTTGACTGACAGCTTTGTTTCTTCAGATAGCCAGGGGTGTTACAACACTGTAAGTGATGATGTGGATCGTCTGCTTGTATCCAACTGCGTTGTCATCTGGAATAAAAATGCTAGTGTGTGCTTTCACGAGTAACCAAGCTGGTCTAACACCTCGCTGCCATTATGTAGAGGAGTTCTTTTTCCTGCCTTTAATCAAGCTGTTTCTTCTCCACATAGCTTCTCCTGGTTATGTGTTCCTGGCCTCTCCCTTGTGTTGATGAACACCAGAGGTGGGAATTACTGTGCTTGGCCAGCAGAAAACCCTGTGCTTCTTGTTCTGGGGCCTGCTGTGTCTGCTGGCTCGCCAAGCTCATTTGCCTCCCACAGGGGTCTGAGTACTGTAACAGCTGGTGGAAAATGAACAGTAGCAGCAGCCAGGGGAGGGCAAAGGTGAGGGGAACTGTGAGGAAGCATGTAGTTAGTCTTAGTGGAATAAACTAAGTATTTTGGATGTTTGGGGCTTATAACTGCTTACATTTATAAAGATATTTCTATATATTATGAATGCAATTATTTTAGGAATTGGATGTCACATGTAGTAATGTTGGGTTGATTGCACTTTTGCCTTGTTTAAAAGTTACGAGAAAAAATGGTAGCCAGATTTATCAGTGAATAGGTACTGGTATATATCTGTATTAGAGCTGCTCTCAGTTCCTTTAAACTAACTTCAAGGGTTAAAGATTAGGATTAACTTTTCTATAGGAAAATAAATTCATTAGCATAAACTCAGGATCATTGATACCACTTTTGTTTGAGTTTGATTTGCATGGTAGTAAAGAAAGGGGCAGAAGATCCTTAACCATACCAAATATGAACTGTTCTCCTTCCCTACCATGTCTGGGCCATTCCTCCTCCCTCCAAATCTGTCTTTTTAAGAATAAAATCTTAGAATTTAATGGTTCAGTTCTTAACAGTTTTCTCTGCACTGAACACTGTTTAATTTGAGCTGATAAGGAGAGATTGAAGATACTAACTTTGTAAAAAGCAAAGTGGCAGGACGCTGAGATAAGTTGAAGGAAGTGAAGATATGTGGCTGATAGTGTGAGGTAGGTAGCCAGACCTCAATAATTGGAGAGCATTTGATCTCTGCTTCAGGCTGTGGAGGGAGAGTGCTGAATCTGGGCATTTCTGTGGTGTCAGCAAACGTGTGTCAGAATGCATAGTGGCAGTTTTTGGCTGCTCTGATCAGCGATGTTATCAATTGCGTAGGAGTTACTTCAGGAGGTGTTGCATGAGTTTCTGCAAATTCCCAGTCCACTGGTGACCTGTGTGTGATTGGTTTGTATGCATAAGCTGAAATCCTTTACTATAATCTCATATTATCTAGAGTTGTAAACTGTGCATTTTTAACAAAAAGTGGGTGGGAAATCTCTTTTATTTCTAATTTTGAATGCAGCTCATCTGAGACCAATAACTTGATTTATCTCCATAAAACTTTTGCAAAGGTAACCAAGATATGAAAACACCAACAGGCCCTCTCATAATTTTCTGCAGTTCATTTTGTGAACAAGTTGTAGCTCGTCTTTTAAGTGTGCCTTATCGCAAACTCAGATTTGCATGGGTGTAGCTTGCAGCTCCACTTCTGTTTTTCTTTTTACTATTTAATTGCAGTCTCTTTACCTTAATGAGAAGGAAATGGTGTGCATTAATCAAGTGCATTAGACTGCATTAGAACTGGGTTTAAGGAAAAGTAGAATAGGGGCCTATTGTTTTTGGAACAGCTGGTAGAATAAAATCAAAACAAACAAACAAAAAAACCACCACAAAAAATGACCCCCACCAAAACACCAACCAACAAAGTTGCCAGAAGGTACTTTCTGTCTTAACACTGGTAGTTATGTACCTGAGGCAATTGTCTCTGAGATTGACTGATGTAGGGTACTATCTATCAAGAATTTACTTGAGGCTTCCCTCGTGGACCTGTAAAGTTACGAGGAGCAGATTGGAAATGGCAGAGAACAGCAAGACCTTGCCTTCTGGGGAACAGAGGCTCATCTGTGTGCTTTCATCTGAGCTTTGGGTCACCCCAAAGATGAGAAATATCCCTCTTCTGATCTGGCAATTGATCAGTGTGGGTTTTTTCTTTTGTCAACCATTTTCTTTACCTTTTTGTGAATATAGCTGTTCGGTAGAGAATGGACAAGAGGCATTGCCGTTACAGCTTGGCTTGGTTGTTGCCTCCATCTAAATAGTCTCTAGTGTTTTGTTGTTGTTGTTTGTAGCAACAGGAAAACTGTGTTGTCCCTTGAGAAATAAATCATGGCAAGAAGCAAGATTGGAACAAATTCCTAGCTATCAGGGCATGTGCTTTTCCTGTTCTCCCAGTACTTCTTTGATCTTTATAACCTAAACAAAACATAGATGGGAAGAAGCTAAATTTTGATCATTCTTCCTCAGTGTGGTTGATAGAATTGTTTCCAGTTAAACACTCAAAGATGATGGTGGTCCTGTTTCCCACACTTTGTACTTCCCAGTCTTGGGTATGACACGCATTTTTATTTCTTGGTTTTGCATTTGGCTGGATGGGCCAAGTTTTATTCAATTTTAAGCCTGTCAGTATTCTAGATGATACATTGTGACTGCCCTGGCTTGATTATTTGCTGTTCTGCTGGCCTTAATATTTCACAAAATTTGGTGAGCTTGAATATATAAAAAAAATTTGAAATAGTTTTTTGTTGTTAATATGTGTCACCATAAAATAAATTTCAGTAGTAGTGGTACTTTGAAAGTAAATTTGCCTATGCATAAATAGATTGGAAAGCCTATAATATATAGCTGCACAGTAAAAAGGTGCCATGCTCACTAAGAGGCAGAGAAATTAATGACTGTATATAATTAAAGGCGTTAGTAAGTAAAATGAAATTTCTTTGAACAGCTGACTCTGGTAGTGCTCGTTGGTCTGCACATGTTCTCTGGATACTTTTCTGCTGTCTCCAGGGACCTGGCTGGACAAGATCCTGGGCAACCTGCTTTGATCTTGCTTGGATTGGGTGTTGGACTAGATGACCTCCAGAGGTGCCTTCCAACCTCAGCCATCCCTTGATGCTGTGAATTCTTGCTACTAAGTAGTCAGTGATGGAATCATAAGTGACATCTGTGTATCCATATATTGTCTTCTTTTTTAAATGTAAACCTTGTAGAAATCTAAGGATAGTTTTAGCATTCATTTTAATTTAAGTAGCTGCTGGTCCAGAGTAAATGAGGGCTGAGCACAAAGTTTAATGAGTAATTGTAGACTTGTACTGATACTCCTCTTCAAGCCAATGCTTCAATACTCTTACTCACTGTTTGACACTTTGTGAACAAAGCAAATGTCTTTGCTCTAGTTGCATAGTCAACTAGGTCCTGGGTAAAAAGGTGTTTCATGCTTTTTCTGCCAGATGAAGTTGAATATGATCAGTTCTGGATCCAGGATTTCCAGATCCTCCTCTGGAAGAAAGCTCAATTTTTAAATGACCTTCTTAATAAATGTTCTGTGGGAGGCTACATGATTTTTCTTGTTTTCAGCTGTTTTACAGAAACCTCACTCTGAAATCTTTGTCTGGGTACCCTTCAGGTACTCTGAGCCTTCAGTTTTATCTTTAGAGAGAAGTAAGAGTTTTAGGGATTGAGTCAGAATATTTTCTTTTCTCAGTCCCAAGCTAGTTCCCTCTGGGAAGGCTTTTGAAGCACCAGAAGGGAGTTTACAAAGCAAATCTCAACTTCCTGGAATTCTGCACATCAATGTACACTCCCATTGGGATCCTGGAAAATTTGTATTTGTCCTCTTTATCCCTTGTCCCTTTCCTACCCTGGTGGTTTTTTTCTTTGNTCTCAGTCCCAAGCTAGTTCCCTCTGGGAAGGCTTTTGAAGCACCAGAAGGGAGTTTACAAAGCAAATCTCAACTTCCTGGAATTCTGCACATCAATGTACACTCCCATTGGGATCCTGGAAAATTTGTATTTGTCCTCTTTATCCCTTGTCCCTTTCCTACCCTGGTGGTTTTTTTCTTTGTTTGTTTTGTTTTTATTTTTTTTTTTTAGTAGTTCTGAGTTAGGACATGAGTTTTTAATTTTTCTTTCTTTCTGGACTGCAGGAGAGAGCAGTTGAAGCAGCATCATCTTCTATTTTTACAACTCCATGCTTCATCTAATTAATCCCACCTCATACAGTGCCTTCATTTGGAACTAATGATAACTATGATCTTTATACTTCAAGATAACTATGATCTTTAGACTTCAAAGCATTTGGACAATTGTGGGTTTTAAGATTCTAAAATAAATTACCTGAAATATTGAAGATTTTGGTGAAGAGTGGGTGAAATGATACAACATGTGATATAATATGCTTCTAGATTTATCTGCTTGCTTACAAGGAAAGATTAAAGTTTGCTTGCCAGTCAGATTCTGTAGGTATTTTGCTCTGTATTTCCTCTTCCTAAATACATCCTAGTCAAATTCAGGTCCCTAGGGCCTGAGTCTAAGGTTGAGCCTCTGCTTAAATCATTGTGGTAGGAGATTTTATCCTAATTATGCACTTTTTTTCTTGTAGCTGTGTAATTCAGAGGAAAAAGAAATGAAATACTAGAAGTATTTCTTTTAATCTCTGCCATTCGGTATATAAGGAAGAAAGAGTGTTTTTCTCCATACTCTTTCTTGCTGTAGATGTTGAGCTGCTGAGGGAGGCTCTATAAATAAGATGTAACTATTGTTGTTAGCACAGGATCATGTGTATTCTTGCCAGTGTACCAGAGCAGCATGATGTGGATGTTTAATTGCAGAGAAACATCTGGTGCATGGACACTTGATAACAGGAGCAGGGTTGTTGATAGTTGTTGCCATAGTTGTGATGGTGGTTGTTATCCAAGAGGTGTGTTTCCATTTTACCTTCCAAGTATTTCCTTCTGAAAAAAGTAATTGTAAGACCCTTAAAAATTTTTCCGCATTAATATTAGGAACACTTGAGAAACCACATATACAGTAGTCATGGTCTAGACAAACTTCAGCATTTTGCTTTGGTTTTTATCTGAGACTGTTGAACTACCCAGGAAAAGTAACACTTAACCAAAGCTGGTATTTGGTGCCCCACAGAACAGGTAGCAAGCAGGTTCATTAGTTCTATTGAGACCATGTTATCATTCACTATGAATGTACCTTGGTGTACTCTGGAAATGAATAAACTTTTAAAGTCACTTCTTGGAGTGAATTCTGAAGTCAAGAGAGAGCTCCTAATCTGTATTCAGCTATGCTTTTTTTTTAGCTGTATGCAATGTTTCCACACTTTTCTTTCTCTCCTCTTCTCCCTAACCTTACTTTTAGAAAGGAATTTAGAGCTAGATATTCCTCTCACTCAGTCTGCTAACAACCCCTGGATTCTTCAGCAAGTGCCTGGAGGATGTGGTAGCATTCATCAGAAAGATGAATATTTTGCATTTTTAGCATGTGATTCAGTGGATAGTTCAAGATAGACCATGGCTTTAACCTAAGTAAGTATTAGTATTATAAGTAATCTTCATCATTCTTTACCAAGGATAAATGAACACTAATCTTCTACTTGAATTCTTTTTTTCTGTGAGTAACTGCTTCAGATCCTGATAATGTGATGAAGAATTTGCTTCAAAAATCAGATACTAATAATAAAGTAGCAAAGCGGCTTTCATTATGATATTTTTAGAGACTATTTTGCAGACACGTCATTGTGTGTTTTTTCCTATCCCCTACTTACACCAGCCTGTATTCTTATTTTGAAGATGATTAATATTGATCCATATTTCAAAGAGGGATGGCCATGTCTACACAAGGCTCTTCTCAAGCCATTTTGTACAAATGTCTAAGCTTTCTCTAAGCTGAAAGAAAGCAGCTTACATGAAGTGTCTGGTTTTGTTTTTGCTTTGAGTGCTAAGAGAAATGGGCCTTTCACCTAAAGCATCCTTGAGTTTGTTTTGGAGTTCCAAGGTGCTCAGGGCTGTCTTTGATTATAGGCAGAGGACATCCTATTAGAGGGGTGGATTGTTTCAGTGTGTTGGGGAAGATGAAACAGGAAAACCTTATAAATATGACTGCTTAAGTCTTGAGAATATGAAACCTATAAACGAAATAGAATTGAAAGCAAGTTTTGATGTCTAGGATGCCTTAGTTACTGAACAACTGGAAAACAATAGTATGGCCAGCTGAAGGTAATCCCCTTTTGATTAAACAATGCCTTTTTCCTTATCAATAGCCCAAGGGTCAGTGCAGACCCTACTAGCTCAGCAAGAGGGGTCCAAAGAGCAGTTTTTAGGGTTTAAAATATAACACAGTATGGTAATGTAATGATTCTTATAGGCTATATGTAAATGCTATACAATTTGTATCTTGTACTAGATTGGTTAGTGTAAATCAGCATATTCAGTAGAGAAGAAGATTTGATGTATTGTAACAGGAACTTCGCTCTCTTGCTCTTCTCTTCGTCATCCTTTTCACTCTCTCTCTCTCTCGGGCCTGCTCTGAGCTGTGGCTGGCAGCTCTCAGCAGGGCCCCTTCACCCACACCCTGTGCAATAAATCTCATGCTCTAAGACCAGCCTTGGCTCCAGAGATCTCTCGTCTCCGCCTGTCCCATGACCATCCAGACCGTCCGACCCCTCTGTACACCGACAGTTGCCGCCCCGCGCAGAGACCGTCCTACCCAGCTCTCACACAGTGATACTGTGATGTTGCTGAAACAGATGGGCAAGTTAGGCTGCTCTTCTCCAAAGTGGTTCTGTAATGCAGTTATGATATAAGTCATCAGGTAACCCCTAAATCTGCCAAGTAATTGTTGTCAATGAATTCTTTAGCAGAGAAATAGATGAATAAGAAGGAGTCTTTCCTTTAATCAAGAATTTTATGCTGAACCATAACTGTGTCAATTTTCTAAAAGTGGGATACTGGTGTTCATGGAACTGAAGCTGTTTTTGAAGAGTTTTTCTTCTGAAACATCTATTTAGACTGGCTGAAGGAACACTAAACTTCAAGGTATCAACTTTACCCAGCTTAATTCTATCTCTATAAAGTATCTCATAGAAGAATATCATCTAGATCACTCACCCTGTGCTGGAAGAAAAAGAAAAGCAATTTCTTCTCAAACAGTTCTTGTATTATTTCAGGATGTCCTAAGGGATAGCTATAACTAATGAAAAACTCTACTAGAGCTATGGCTTCATAAATGGTTTCCTTCAGAAATGTCCATGTAATTGGAATTTCGTTACAAGCACCATTGAATGTCGTTCTTGCTGGTGCAGAATGGTTGACACACATAAAGCCAATGCTTTGTTAATAAAGTACTCGCTCAGTAATATTGGTTTTAAAAGTTTCTTAGCAATATCTGGCCCTGATTGACTGACTTAGCAGACGAGTGACTCAGTAAATAAGAAAATTCTGCTTTGCAGTGACTTTTATGGTTTACAGTCTGTGACCTGCTGTTTTCAAATGTTAGTCATCAGCAGCTGCACCAGTGCAGCACTTCGTGCTGAAAGCCAGTCTGACAGTAACTCTGTCTCTCATGGTGCTGTGTCTCATGATCTACAGCAGTGGTACAGGGAAAGGGTGAGTTGTGCTGTGTACAAATGACCTAGAAGGGCAGCTTTTGTTTTGCTGCTCGGTCAAGTCTGTGTGTAAATTGCAGCTGCTGCTTTCTCCTCTCCCACCTTTCCTCTGAAGGAAAATATGGGCAATACATGTTGCTACACTGTGACTATCTCTAGCTACTGTGTGGATCATCAGCTTCTCTGACTTGCATCAATGATGGGAACAAAATACCTGGGTCCTACAGACTGCCTTGATTCTCAGTTTAAGGTGTCTGGATAGTTTCAGAGTATGTGCCAGTTTGAATTTAAGGCTTTGTTCTTGCTTGTGTCCTGTCTTTAGAAATTTCAAATTTCTAAAGTTTTCAAGTCATTATCAGAGAGGTTAAACTTATCTTAGGGTGAAGGGGGAGGATGAGAGAGGGAAGGGAGAGAGAGGATAAATTAACTTTTCCAGAGGTGGCTTCTTGTTTTTCTCCTCTTACTTTCCCCAGTGTGAGAAATTCTACTGTGTATAAGAGAGTAATAATCTTACAAACTTTCTGTAGAGTGCTAGATTTGTGTCCATCTCTGTCTTGCTCTGTTGTGGCCTCACAAATGGGTGAGAATTGGGTCTTCTAAAGCTGTTTGTCCTCTTTCTGTGGTGCAGCTGACATGGCTACACTTTGCTCTTGCACGTGCTGTTGTTTGGTTACAGGCAAAGTGATTATTTTCTCCATTAGTAATAAAAGTGATTTCAGCACTTTGTTTTACAAATTGTCATACCTCAAGGTATGCATTTTCTTACCTAGCAATGAATGGTTTCTTTTTCTTTGGTGTCTGACCTGGTTTTTGGCACATCTGTTGTAGGAATCCAAACAAGTTGTTTCACATGCTTCCTTGACAATTTTGCAGTTTATATAAACAAAACATATCTGGCAGCTGGTGCTGTTTTATAGCTGTTCTTACCTCAACAGTACAGTTGTTGTTACCTCTTTCTCCATAGAGAAATACATATCTACTGTATTTAATTTAATTAAAGAAATACTTGTCACAAGAGTGTGGAACAGAACATTTTTTGAGACCTACTTGAAGGGGTGCATATGAGGGGGGGATACATGTGCTACATTCTTCTTTGGCACTTCTGAAGTTCTGCTATTTGAAGTGCTAAAGAATGTCAGTGATAGACGTCACTCTTTTCATTGTAAACAGCCTTGGTGGTATTTCAGCTCCTGAACCAAAACACTTGTTTTTAGAGTGTCATTTGGATTCCTTGCTGTGTTTGACAATCTTGTTTCCTCAATCTTCTTTGGAAATGGAGCTTGCTCAGCGAAGCGTTAAACTGAATAAAAGGAAAGAGGAATGTTACTTGTTAAATGAAATACTTTGGTTTCGATGAGTACAGATCAGAGAGAAAGTAGCAACTTGTACATCCCTTAAAACATAAAGTAACAAGTTGGACAAATTTTCACCGTTTTTTAAAGTTGCCACTTAGCTTTAAAAATAAAATTAACAAAATTAATCTTCATTGTTCTTCTCCCAAGTGGAACATTACTATGCTGATCTAAAGTATTATTTTCAAGGTCCACTCCTGTTTGTTAATCCACTTTATAAAGAGGCTCATAAACAAAAATTGTTTACTCAGAACAGACTCTGGAGTCATCTGAATGTTAGGAGTAAAATATCTGTCCTGAAAGGACCTCCCCAGTGACTGAGTCTTTGAAAGGCAATTAACTGCATACAATGAACTGAAGTTCAGTTTTTTAAGTTTGGAGCAGGCCTCTGATCTCCTTTCACACAGCCCATGTTAAACTCCTTGAATCCAACTAACCTGCCTTGAACTGGTGTACAAAATCAGGTGTCTTTTCTATGCTTGCAATTTAAACTCTTTGATTTCCAGAAAGAATGGAATAATTGCAGAAAGTGCAGTCCTATGGAGTGTTATGCTAAAGCTATCTTTGAGCAGAGTATTATTGGTCATAATATCTGATTTTACAATTTGTTTGTAATAATACTCTGGCTATGGTAATGAAATGTGGGATTTGGAGTAAGTTTTTTACAAAGGAGATTTGGGCTGAAATACCATGTTTAGATTTGGTCACTTCAATTTCTTCTTTAGTTTGCAGCTTGAAACTGAAGCTACACAAGCTGTTGATTTTTATCAATTATGCTATGATTTCTCTTTGAAGGAAAAGAAAGAATATGCAGAAAACAGACTGCAACAAAATAGATGCTGAGTATCTTTAAAATGAAAAAATAATCTTTGTAGCATATTGGGTTTTTTGGAAAATTTTCTTTATTGCAATTACAATTGTCTGTACCATTGCACTTTTTAGTATATGTATCAGAGCTTGCATAAAATACATTGATATCGATGGAAATAATTCTAAATGATGGAAAGGTCTCATGAAATGAAGAATTATGCCCTACTGTGTTGTGCAAAGGGGAATGCAAGCCTCTGATAGCTTGGTGGATTGTGTCAGAGTGTGAAAGAGCTGGCCAAGGCCATTGCATGGACAGTCATTTTTTTGAAGGTCCTTGTGATGGAGGGTGATTATTGGTGACTGGAAAAAGGTACATATGGCCATTTGCAAGAAGGGTCCAGGGACTGGAGGTTGATCAGCCTAACCTTAGGCCCTGAGAAGATTAGGAAGTATGTCCTGGTAGGATAAGGAGGTGATTGGGAGCAGTTGACATGGGTTTATCAAGGACAAACCAACCAGGCAGCTTTTGATGAGAAGTGACTGACTCTATGGATGGAGACAGTGGTCAGAGTCAATGGACAAAAATTGCAACAAGGGAAATGTTGAGTGGGTAACAAGCTAAAAATTTCTAGAAGAAGAACAGTCAAATGTTGTGCAATGTCTGGAGGGGTTTTGTAATCTGTGGAAATGCTCAAAACTGTGTATAATCCTGTGCCTTCCCTAATGATGAAATATGTGTTTTATTTCTTTTTCTTCACTTAGTGCACTGAAATATCTTTTAATTTTCATTTTTGCTGGACAGACTTCAATGAAAGGATGGCAAAAGTAGTGTAAATTGCTTCCACAATCCTATGTGGCTGAGGTGGGAGGCAGCCTGGGATTTCAGGCTGGGGCCCTTTCCTGGCAGCTGACAGTGACTGTTGGGGCTGGTGGCTGTGGCTGCTACAAGGCAGTGGAGCGATGGAGGCTGTGGACAAGGGATTTCAGAGCTGGTGCTGGTCCCTCCAGGTGTTTATGCTGACAACCTCTACTGCCCCTTTCCCTGCTTTTTGCTGTACTCTGGTATAATGTGTTATCCTTGTTTGTTTTCTAAACACGGAAAAGGCTCTGTAAGCCATCTTAGGTCATGAATGTGCTCAGTCCTCACAGGCTCACTTCTTCCCTGCTGCAGCTAGTGATGGGTTTCTCGTGCATTTCCAAAATATTTCTTATTTACCATAGAACCTTCTCTTCTAGTTCTGGTCAGAAATTTTATATTTCCCGTGTGCAGGCAGGTTAACTAACCTTCAGTGCAGTATACCCCAAATTATATGTAAAACACTATAGTCTACAAAATTTGAGGCTTTATCAGAATTTACATTTAAGTTCTCCTATTTGTTATGAAATATTTCGGTCAAACTTTATAAACAGATCAACTTCATTTTTAAGGGATGTGCAAACTGTATGATGGACTTGCTGATGCATGTCAAACTGCCATTTGCCATATGAGCATTGGAGAGGTAAAGAAAAACATTTTTTTGGTTGGCAATTGGTGATTCCTTGTTATACTGTAGCTGTATTATTGTGTGGTAGTAATATGTTTTTTTAACTGGGAATGGTGTGCCTTTAAAGGTATTTGAGAGATACAATTGTCATTGTTTTTTAATGTTGTACTTGTTCATTAAATGTACTTAATGTTGTGTTTGTTTTGGTTAGTTTGTGTTTAAAATTCAGGCAATATTAGTGAAATAATATTTTTCTAATATTTCCTGTGTTTGTTGTTTTTACAGATGACATGGCAGAGCTTCTTCTTGGGGAGTCCAAACTAGAACAATTTTTGAAGGAAAATACTCTTAAGCACAGTAATAGTCCACGGGGCCCCCAGCCAAAGCTGACTGAGGTCAGGAAACATCTCACAGCAGCACTTGATAGGGGAAATCTCAAGGTATGTAAGTTTGTCTGAGCAAGAATTGGAAAAGTTGAAATTGACTGAAGTATTGAGGAAAGGTTCCTTAAATTATATTTGCAGGTTCTGAAAGTGAGATTAATACAAGAGAGCATTTTCTGTTAGAACCTTCCAATGTTCATAACCATTCTAGTCCTTCTTTTACTTAACTGTTGTTGTAGCTAATGCAGCAGCTTACCTTTTCTGTACTCAACATCTGTCTTTTCAGAGATCAAAAGAAGCTTTATTTTATAGTCATCTGTAACATTTTGTTTTCTGTGGCTTCTGGAAGTATTAATTTCTCTTTCTTTTCTCTCTTCATATTTCCATTAATTCTTTTTCTCAAGATATTTATTCAGCCCTGATACTTTGAAATGGTGTGAATTAAATATGTAGACTGTGGAACATATATCATTAAGTTTTAATGCTATGTTATTTTCAACTTGCTTGTGGTGTTAGAAAAATAAGTAATTGGAGGAATTGTAATGATAGGCTGCCTTTAAATAGTTTTATCACCTGGCAAAGCTGGTTTCCAGCTGAGAGGTATTTCTGGTACATGTGTATTTAAGTATGTGAATATCTAGAATGACAGGTAGTGCTTTTCAGTAGCTTGCTGGAATGAGATTTATTGAATTTCCCCTACTTCAAACTTTTCAAATATTACCCAAGCCAGGATTTTGTTCACTTGTTGCTGTGTTAGAAGAAATATTCTGGGGGTGGCAGAAAGCATACCTAATAATAATAATAATCAGAAAGAATTAGGTGTGTTTTCTCAGGGAAAACCCTTTCTTATTTCTCTTCCTTCTAGCCAGAATTCCTACAAGAAGCTAACCTAATAATGGCCAAATTAAACTATGTGGAAGGTGATTACAAAGAAGCTCTGAACACATATGCCAGAGTTGGTGTTGATGACTTGCAGCTGACTGCAGTGCCACCATATCGGCTACGGATGATTGCTGAAGCATATTCTACTAAAGGTGAGACTGCTCTTCCACTAGCATAATGTGGAAATGGTTTTTCAAAAGCTAATTTATATAAAGGATTTTTTTAGTGTGAATGTCATCTACGTAGTAGTGGAGTGCCATATTTGTAGATAAAATAAGAGGATGGTTTGGGTCCTTTTAATTATTCAGAGTTTGTGATAGGTTGACAAGACTTTTACCTCGATTAATATTCTAACTGTGCTGTTACCTGATCAAACTTTTTGAGTGTATATATTTAAAAGTCCTTCCCTATATAAATTTCACAGTAACTATGGCTAAATACTAAAAGTTGTCATTGCCACTGTTGCTGAAAGTTAAGGGTTACAAAATGCAGTGCATTTTTGTGGTAGCTGTGGGCAGAATGGAGAACATTTATTCATGGTGATACCTTTTACTGAATGTTAAAATGCTCAATCTAAGCTAGGTTGCATAGCTAAACTGCTACTTAATTGAGAAGAGTATTAATAACATGATAATCGACTTAATAATGTAATGCATCACTTGTGCAGTTTTAGTTTTCAAATTTTCTCATATGAATATAGTTTATTTTTAAAAAATCAGAAAGTGAAGGTAATTAAAAACCATTTTCTTCCTACTACTCTAGTACAGTGAAAATTGTAATGCTGGGATTTTGTCTTAAGGTGGCAGTGCCACTTCAGTTTAGAAAACTCTGTAATAGACTTAGGGCTGGTCAGTGTGTTGGGGAAAATGGCAGTTTTTATGCCAGGGGTTTATTAGAATTTACTGAGTGAAGTGTTTGCTTTGGTCTGCTGCGTTTAAACGTGGGTTTGGTAGCATATGTATTTTTTGTTATGGCAAGAGGAGTGTCAAAGGCAGCAAACAATTTGGGAGAGACTTCAATAGCTTTGACTGACATCTGAACAAGGATTGTTTCTAACGTTAGTCTTGGAAGAGAGTGACTGTTTCCCACCAACACAGTCCTCCAGTAAACGTCAGACAAGCATGAATCATGTCCTATAGAGATGTCAAGGAAATAAGGGAACTATCTGGTGGCAGAGACAAAAGGATGCTTCCTAAGTCTGGTCACTATTTAGATTAAAGTGGGAATTTAGGGGCAATTCAGATATAAATCTGCCCAGTTTTCTCAAACAGCCTCTCTGTGGGCTTTTGGGCAGTGCCTGGTTTGGGTACACTTCCACTCAGGTTTGTTGATTTTGGCTGGTTTATTTTGTTTTGTTTTGTTTTTTTACATCTATGAGGATGTTTGTTGAATTTGTCATATTCTTTCCAAGGACTTGATCAACTTTAAATACCTAAATTTGCTTTTATCTCCATGGAATTTAATTGAATCTTTTCCCAGAGCTCAACTCTTCTGGCTCTGTTTTATTTGGCCTCATAAGGATATAAAACAGTCAAAACCATAGTGGCATAAATTTTACAGAAAAGATTAATGTTATTAATTCTAATTTATTTAAACATGGTGTATTGGAAAATAGAAAAACAGGTATCTTTTCTGCACTAGAATGTTTTGTAGGTTCAGAATTTTTAAGATAAAAGAGAGCAGAAAAACAGCATATCATCTGTCTAGATGTGTGGGGTTTTTTTCCTTCTGATTTCAAATTTTATTCTTAAAACATTGAAATCTGTCATTTAAGGCCTGATTTGTCTTGATGGGACTTCACTACTTTGGTCACTTCTATTGGATGTCTGGCTACCAGCTTACCTGAGCAAACTGTTGGGGCTTTGTTGTTTTGTTTATGTTCAAGAATATCTGTTTTTGCTATTGTGTTTCCAGTTTGAATGAAATTGTAGATTGGTTTGGGTTGGAAGGGACCTTAAAGATCATCTCATTCCAAGTGCCCTGCCACGGGCAGGGTCACCTTCCACTAGACCAGGTTGTTCAAAGCCCCCTCCAACCTGGCCTTGAACACTCCCAGGGATGGGGCATCCACAGCTTCTCTGGGCAGCCTGTGCCAGTGCCTCACCACCCTCACAGTAGAGAATTTCTCCCTTACAGCTAATCTAAACCAGACCTCTTTCAATTTAAAGCCTTTATTTAAAGCCTACATGCTCTTGTAAAATGTCCTTCTCCAGCTTTCTTGTAGCCCCGTTTAGGTACTGGAAGGTGATTAAAGATCTGCTTAGAGCCTTCTCTTCTCCAGGCTGAGCAACCCCAACTCTCTGAAGATTAAAAAAATTTCATTTCCCTTCTTCTCATGGTAGAGGATTGCAAGAATATGTGTGTTCTAGAAGGAGGTGGTAATCACAGAGCAGTCTTAAATTTAGTGTTCAAAGTCTGGACAGGTTTAGAGGAGTTGACTACTAAATAATGTATGTTTCTGCCCAGTAGTGTACATTTAACTCACTCTCTTCCCCCTTTCTGGAGGGTGTTTTCTTTCTCCTTTTAAGTGTGAGCTGTAAACTTTGCAGTCTGAATTCAGAGTCGTTCAGAGGTGACTGAGGCTTGTAGGTATTACTCAACTAAATACAACTTATTCTTACAGGGATTTTGTGCTTCCCTGGGATTTATATTTCTGGTTGTGTGTTCAGGGATAACTGGCTTATATAAAGATAAAACTCTTCAGAGTATTTAGATTTTATTTCTTTGGCAGTCATAGCACCATGTTATTAAGCAGTGAGGGACTGTCAATGCCTGTTTGCAAGCACTGGCCCAGCTTTTTATGGACCATTTAATGCTGCAGCATGCAGAGGCACTGAAAGATACCTGCTGAACTTTGCCCATTTCAGTCCAGTTCCATTGGATTTGCAGTCTTGTATACTACTGTGTAGTGGTCCAATACTGATTCTTACCACTGAGAAAGGCAGAGGACAGATAACAAATGGTAGTTTTTAACTGCCTTAATTTTTTTTTCATTTAAGGTGGGACCACCTCCATGTACTTACCTTTTCACTGTGAGGCTTCATTCTGTAACCTCAGAGGTGACAGACTGAGAGGGATGCATGAGTTGACTGTTTCTTCTTCTGGAGTTGTTACAGGGTACTTACACGAGCATGTTGCACTGTAACAACAGACAGTTCCACAGCTCACCAGAAGCCCTTGGAAATGACCTGCTTTCCAGATGGCTCATCTTACTCTTGCACGTGGAACATACAAAGTGTGTCTCTCTGCTCTTCACAGCAAAGGAAGGGTCTCTGTGTGTGTGTGTGTGTGTGTGTATGCAACAAAGTACAAAATGGATTCAGGGTCAGCTTCAAGCTAAATTTTGCTGGAATTTTATCTACTCTAAATAGCTAAAAAGAAGGGGAAGAGGAACAGTAGTATAGTGGGGAGAAAAAATGGAACTGGAACATGGAAGGGAAAACCAGAGAACCAAGCCATCTACTGCCTGTGGTGCACTCATGAAGGGAGTCCTCACAATTTTATTACCTAAATGAATTAAACACTTATATATATATATATCTTTAAAAGAATGCTTTTAATTCTTTATGCTGCTTATAGCTTTAGTTGAAGATAGCATATTTAGAAGACTATATATGAGAAAATGCATAATATGGAATGATAGTAAATCAAGCCAAGGATTCAAAGACTCTCAAATCCAGCAAGGAAGATTCAATGATTATTATTATTTTCTTGGAAATATCTAGTTAGTGAAATGCTGCTTCAGCTCTTCCAAAGAAAGTTTCTTGCTAAATTTGTCAAAATGGAACATTGTAAAATTTCAACAAAATTTTAAGACAATCCTATCAACTTACCTTTTGAAATATTTTCTATTTCCGTTACATGTGGCTCTTTGCCAGCCTCTGGTGTGTGGGGAATCACAAGGTCTCTGTGCCCAAGAAGGGCTGGAAAGTGGTTCCTTTATTTGTTTCTCCTAGGGAAAGTGTTCAGAATTGTTAGTGTGATGATAAAGTCATGGCTGTATTTTATCAGACTGAATAGCTCATGGACAATTTGTTTAGTTTTAATTTTTTCCTGGCTTCTGGCAACAAAAATCACTTCTAGTAGTGATGTCTTGTGCTTTCTCCTGACTCAAAGAAGATGTATGATGATCTGATGAAAAGTTATCTGCTGCTGTGCCCATTAAAACAACAGGGAGCAGAATAACCATGTGAAGGCATGAGACAAAGCCTCAGAAACTTCATTAGTATAATTCCAATATTTTTCTGCTTTTCTTCACACTTTTTCTCAAATTCATGTGTTAAAAACAGAGTTGTAGAAGATGATGATTTTCTTTTATGTATAACTTCATGGACTAGCAAACTTTTTTGACCTTACACTGGTATTTGTGTGTGTGTGTGTGCCCATAGAATATAGTTCTGATTACACCTAGTGTTTTCTTTAAGGAAGGAGCTAATTCCGATGCTGTGCTTCTGAGTAATGATTCTGTATGGGTATGTAGAAGGTGTTGTGTGGGATAGAGTGTTAATAAAATCATAGTTTTTGTATTAAATACATAATTTTTTAAAATTCAAAGACTTACTTGAAGACATTCAGTGGGACATTTTTAAAATATAAAACATAAATTGAGAAGATGGAGCTTTTCAAATCAATGGACCAGTTAGTATTTGGAAAAACATGAGAATACTTATTTGGATCTGTCGGTTAGCTTTTCTCCCATCTGCTTGTAAATTAATTTGACATGTAAGCACAGGAGAAGCATCCAGTAAAACAATTTTCTGTAGCAAAATGCCTATGGTTGGAGTTGCCAGCTTATTTCAAAAGGGTGTGATGAGAGAGAGAAAAATAGGCATAAAAGAATGACACTGCTGAGGAGATGGGCAGGTTTGCATGACAGTTGTGGCAATGTGTTAGCCTGGAGCAGATGTATGGAATTGCTGGAGCTGGCTCCCTGCAGCTGTTGCCTGTTGGTTTGGCATGTCATACCTTTACTATGAAATTGTAAGGAGCAGTATGGAAAAAAGCAGATTTTTTTCTTCTGCCACAAATATAACTTGAATATCAGTAGCAGTTATGAGAGATGTCTTATGTGGATTGAGCAAAGCTAGGAAATGAGGCTGGGCAGGAGGAGAAGGAAGGAAAGAGAGTCTTGAGATTGTGGTGACAAGTCTGGGCTCAAAGTAAAATGAAGAGGTATTTTGCACATTTCTGGCTGTATTAAATACTTGATATTTGAGTATCCTCATAGGAAGGACAACTTTCTGATAGATAGAGTAGGTTCCCTTGTTCAAAAGTTTGTTTGTTTCTTTAGGGTCTATTTGTTTACTTTTTCACTAGATCAGTTTAAGTGGCAGTGCTCAGTTCTGAGATTGAGGAGGATCTTGAACTCATGAAGAATTGAAATGAGACAAGTTATGAATCCATGAAGAAGTAAAGAGTGTGTATGTCTTTTTCTTTTCATGTTAACCTTGTGTTACTAGCTCCAACTTTTCCTACTTCCTTCTTTTACAAGACCAATCAAAAAAAAATTAATTGCTGTTGCCATACAGAAGCATATATTTATAATCCATTTTAATATTGGCTGAAGCTAATAATCCCCTAGAGTTGTGGCCTCTAGGAACAGAACAATTAAGTTTCTGCAAGTTTTCAGCAGTATATGAATGAGGTAATATACTGTAAAGCACACATAAGCATTATTCAAATACTGTGCAGGCAGTATCTCCTATGTTTCTAAGCAATTTTGTTTGCTTATGGAAGCAAAGATGAAGTGCATGCACAGTGGGATATTGAGGTGTTATTTTGGGGAGGAGCAACTTGTCAGGAACTCTGAAATAGCAAGTATTTATTTAACTAGGAAATACGCTTATTGAAGTTTTAGGTATCATAATTCTGACACTGCTGCCTAAGTCAAAAGACATAATTGAAAAAATGACTTTATAATACTTGGCATTACAAATTAATGACCCTTTATAAAAATGCTTATAGAGGAACATAGCAATTTATAGGTCTGACATTTCTGAAAGTCTGCAACTTTGTAAACTTGAGTTTAGTAAAGAAAATGTGTTTATAATTAACACAGTGTATAGATTCATAGACTACTTCAGGCATCTGTCAAGATGACTCTGTTGCATTAAAGTAATGAATTCTTGTTAAATGTGTGAGGGATGTTGTTTCCATAAGTTAGATTATGACATTACAGAATTTTAGCCTTATTACTGCAGGTCATTTTACATCTTTATTGCCTGCATCTTTATTTGAATAACTGTGTTTACATTTAGATGATTTATGTTGAGAAAGGTGAGACTGTCTTTACTGCTGCTGACCCATATTCAAATTTAATGTTGCATTTACCAAGTTAAATGATTGGCTATTAATTAGTTCTGTTTACAGAAACATGGAAATACTCATTAGGTTCAGCAGCAGTGTCAGGTGCATGTGGATTGCTACTTTGCAGTTAGGAAAAGATGCTGCACTTAACTTTAATCATATGCAATTGTAATGGGATCTTGTGCACTGCTAGCCTGTGTCAGCAGACACCAAGCAACTCTTCATGGAAGAATGCTAAATGAAAGCTGGTTTAGTAATTATGCTGGGGATCTCTAGACTCATTAGGCAATGGGTCAAGAACTCAGGTTCTCCCCTCCTCCTGTCTTGCTGTGCAAATGTTGCAGACTGTCAGTGAGCACTTCGCAGACCATGGCGAGGAGGCCTGTGCCATAGGGGGTTCAGATTTTCTCCATTGAAGCTTTTCTTTCCCCAGACGATGTTTGACATCTGCCCTGCTGGAGCAGGGACTGGGAGGAACCCAGGCATTTGTCCTGCTTTCCTCAATGCCGCTTTTAGCTCTCTTGTTTGAAAGCCAAACTCTGAATGAGGATACTATGTTTCTTATTTAAATAGAATTATTACGAACTTGAGCAGTTTGGTGTTGTCTTAGTTTCTTCCAAATCTTTAGAATTTCTTCAGAATCCTTCTTTTGGCACAGTGAAGAGAGATTAAAAATGTTGGGCCCCAAATAGAAAGTAGTGATTCTGACCTTTTTTTTTTCATGCCACAGGAAGAACGAGTATCACAGTGGAGCTTTGCCTTTCTTCCTTGGAGGGCTTGTAGTGTAAAGTGCCGACACCTTACAGCAGAACAGTGTAAATTCCATAGCTAAATAATTTCCTTTCCCCTGAGCAAATAGCTTCCTCGATTCCATATATAGCCCATTCCATATGATGGTGTGCAGCATTTCTGCTTTGGGGGAGCGTTCAGCAGAGAGGTGTTCACTCACTCCAGGATGTGCAACAATAACCAATCCTTTCTTCAGTTTTTTCTCTAGTTCGAACTTTTGAGCCCCACCACAAGGTGCTGGCCTGTTAAAGGGTTATACTGTAGCAAGAATTGGCTGGCACATGGTTATAAAGAAACAAATGTGTACATGGAAAAATACAGATCTCTTGTGTTTAAAAGATATTGTAAAAGTCTGTTTCTTAGGAAAATAAAAAGATTGGAATGTATTACATTTAGAGGAAAAAGGTGACCAATTGTTTCACGACAGTTATCTCAGATAATGTTAAAAGAAATCCCAAAATATTGTTATGGTTTTATTGACTACTTGGAGTAATAAGTAGTTATTAAATTCAGAAAAAGAGGTGAGAATTTCTGATTTTTCTCCCTTTTTAACTCTGAGAAACTTCAAGACACTTAGAAGCACTAGCATAACTATGGCATTGAAAAAGCTGTACTAATGAAATGACATTGCATTATGAGCATGCATGATAAAATGCTCTGTTCTGCCTGAAATGTTGTGCTTATGTTATTCTGGGTTTAGTCTAGAACGGAATTTAATTCTCTGTAAGTAGTCTGTGTTTAAAAGAGTGGGTAGCCAGAGGAGCTTCCCTTAAAATCTAGTGTGGTGAGAGAAGGGGATATTGGCCTTTTTCCTGGTGCCTTTTCTGGAAAGCACATGTATGAAACTAGCTGAAAATAGGAGATCTTGCATTCTGACAATTGTTGGACACTTTTTCTCTCAAGTCTTGGCATAATGGGATAGGCAGGACAAGGTACATTAAAACTCAGAGAAATTATTTTTGTTGCCTTAAATTGTCTAAAGCAATAGGCATTCCCTACAGCGTATCTGGAGTAACTGTAACAGGTGGTTTATTATAAATATATTTGCTTACTCTTTATTCTTTTTCTCTTTTCCTCCATAATAACTACTTTGTAAATATCAGTGGGGAATTGAAGACAAAAACACCCCCATGCTTTGCTTTCTAAAAAAGTTCTCTGCAAGCAAGGAAAATCTTTGATTGAGGACTTAATTAGTCCTTCCCTTCAGTGAGATTAGCAGTGTATGTTCGAAGTTCAGAAACAAACTGTGGGAGTTCCTTGATAGCAATAACAATATGCTAAACATGAAGTTTCTTTAGAAGGAGGTGAAGGGGGGCTTTTTGTGTACAGCCTTTCAACACTTATCATATACCAACACTTTGCATGTCATATAGGGAAGACAAAATTCTGTATGCTCAAATACACTTGGGTTTTACATGTCCATGTAAGGCAAACAGGAAGCAAACCCAGAAATCTTTATATATTGATGCAACTCTCTCTTGAAAAAACAGGTTTATTGACTTAAGTATAAAAGAGTAGTTCACTGTTTTTCCTCTGTCATTTGATTTGTCTCCTGGAAACAGCAGATAGACAATGGGGTCCATTTTTTTTTGCGGTCTCTAAAATTTATACAGACAAGGTACTGGCTGCTATCATGGATAATCTTCACAATGCTGTAAGATCTGAACTGTGCCATGGAGTCCCTTTTGACCTTAGAGTAACTTTTGCTTTACTCTGTATGGTGAAATGGGAGTGTGGCTTAATTGGTTTTCCCACAGAACTGAAGTCTGGGATTTTTTTGACATAAAAATGATTGATGAGCTACTTGTGTGGGGACTTCTTAAAAACAGTTTGTCACTTGTTCTTGCTCAGGCGTCCTCTTTTTTGGATAATGGTCAGTTTCTGCTAATGTGGTGTAAAAAGATGTTTACTTGGAGTAAACACCTTGGCCACTGATTTGAGATTATAGACACAAGAATGCCACTTATTCCAAGTGATAAAACTGCCTGGTGTTTGCTTTCTGAATATTTTACAAAATATGGGTGACTTAGAAAATTTTTGAAAATTTAAGGAAAACCTGTGCAAGTTACCATATAATTCAAATATCAGAAATATTCTTTTCTTGTCCAAATAGTTTGTTGCTCTTCTGCTCTTTTGACAAGCAATTTTAGAGTTACCTTGCAAAACATGTAAGCTTAATTAGTATGGACTCGTATTTGTTTCACTGCTTCTCAATTTCTTTTCCCTCAGGAGTCATCTTGCTTGAGATCAGGACTAGATATGTATGAGATAAGTGTCTTCCCAAATTAAAACTGACCCAGTTTGTTGGAAGCTTTTATCTGAAGATGATTTTAACTGGAAAGGCTTAAACTTAAAAGCCTTGAATATCAAAGTCAACTTGTGATAAAAGTTGTCATCATATTCTTGAATGCAGAATAAAACAAAATAATCAAAAGTTAAATAAAGCAATAGCTATGGCCTTTACAACAAATGCAGTAACATTTTATAGCAATAACCTGTGCTTTATTTCCAAATATCTCTAAGCAGTGTATAAATACTGTTAAAGAAATGCCTTTTGGGGGAGAACAGCAGATTCCTGCCTGGCAGGTGTGGGAAGAATCACAAAGGGGAGAACTGACTTGTCTGATTCTGTGACAAGTCTTCAGCAGATAATTTAGGGTGATATATGTTTTTTTCAACTTCATGTGTTTCTTTATCCTGTATGTTGCCATGTGCTTGTTCTTGTTTTTGAGGGCCTAATATAATGATCCCTATTTTAATTAACATCTTATCATTTCTCAGTATTCTTATGGGGAAGTGGGCAGTATATTACGTAATTGTTATTGCTGAGTGTATATCTATTTAAAATTGAATAGTACTTTTATATACTTTAATGCATTATTTCTTAAATTTCATCTGTTTTTAAGAAAAAAATTAAATGAGTAGTCTGGAGTGACTCGTTTTCATGAAATCAGAATTACACAAAGCATAATTTATTCAGGGTTTGTCCTCTAGTTGATATGTTTTCCTTTTGAACACAGCATTAAATTGCAATTTTTACTTGTGTCATCAAAACAAATACAGCATGCAAACCATTCTGTTAAGTGGTCATTTTGGAATAGATCTCCAAATAAACTTCCTTCTCCAAAGCATTACATGCTTAAAATATACATAATTTCCTGGGTTTAATAAGTATACCAGAAAAAAAAAAAGTGAGTACTAGTATTATAGTAGTGTTTCTCTAAGAAGTAGTATTGTGTACTTCATCAAAGAACACTTAAAATTTAGTACTTCCCTGCTGCATTACTTAAAATTTTTGGCTGAACACTGAGGTGGTTTTGTATCATAATGAAAATTCTCAGCTAAAATTAGAAAATGTCCTTATAGTGAGTTTTTCAGATTGAAAAGATTATAGTTATGGCCATAAACTGTAAAAATAGAATAAATCTGAGTCAGATCTACAAATAGTCAGATGAGTGATATGCTTCATGTAGGAGATGGTTGCTCGGGGGCATTGGCTGTTCATAGTATGGGAGAGAAGGAATGGGGAGGAGTGATCCACACCCAAATTACCTGGTGCTCTCAGTCATTTGACGTGTTCATTGCAGTGCATTTGTTGTATTTTGTAGTCACCTCTGAGTCTGAAGGTGTTCATGTAGGTCACTGCACACTTTCTACCCAATATCAATCTTACATTTAGATCTTCTTTTCAGAGGGTAGCTTCAAACCTACTGTAGTACAAGGAGACCTGACTTTTTTCTGTAGTTATGGTCTATGACTTCTTGGTTCTAAAAAATTCCTTGGATGTTTGTGAATTGATTGAAAAATTAAAAAAATCCAGATTAGTTGGCTACTCTAAACTATTTGCAAATATTGTTAACTTTTAGAGGTATGCTAGGTGAAAACTATGGCATGTCAGAAAACCCCAGTGTCTATTGTATTCCGGTTTAGGTTTATAAGAGACAGACAATTTGTGTGTTTGCTGCACTTTAGGAATGTGTAGTTTTTTTGAAAAGTATATTGATGATACTTTGCCTTTAGCAAGGATCTTAGTACTGGACTCAGGATTTTGTGTTAACTGGATGTGTAGCACATAATGTTGTAGATATGCATTGTTTGTACTGGTGAAAGGGTGGATTTGGGGGTAAAGGTGGTCAACAAACTGTGATACAGACCTAAGGCGTCCTCTCAAGCCAGAAATCTGCCTTGATGTTTTTTTATATGAATGAGCTACACTTTTACAGAGATTGAAACTTAACAGATTTTCTGAAATAACCTGAAGGTCACACATATTGCACAGTTTTGAGTTTATCAATAAATAAACTCTAGGTTATGTAGCTGTTTCTTCCCAAGTTGTTTTTTGTTGTTTTTTTTTTTTTTTTTCCCCAAAAAGCTGTTTACCNTTTTTTTTTTTTTTAATTGTAATGAAACATACTATACTGACTGTACAGTATTGATTGACAGAAATCCTTTGATAAACTGTTCTCCAAACTGGATTTATACTACTTGGCATTCTACAGACATCTGCCCAATATATAACTGTGTATTTTGTTGTTTATTTGTTTTATACTTTTTGATTTTGGTTTTAGTTTCTCCAGCAATGGATTCTCAAAACTTTCAAAAATGAATTGAAAATACAGTAATTTAAATTGTGGATTATATTAATGTGGGAGCAGTTGAAGGCACTTTAGGACTAGCTTTTACTGTTGACAAGCTGGAAGAATGACCTGAAATTAATCTCTTAACATGTGGAAAGTGCTACCTCAAATGCAATTAATTATTCAAATAAATATAAGATTAAATAGTTGGCTTGAAGAATATGAGCTGGTTGCAGATCATAAATGGAACATAATTTTTACTAATATGTAAGGGAAGTCACTTATGTTCAGCTGATTTTTAATACTTTATAGAAAAGTATCCCTTGTGAAAACCAGGAAGTCTTTAATCTTCTCTGCTCAATGCTATTGAGGCCTCCAAGTGAAGCCATGTATCCCATTTTGGCCCAGTGTGTCGAGGTAGAGGTAACCAGTTGGAGAGTGTCTAGAGGAGATAAAAATGATTAGCTGTCAAGGAAGCATGAAAAGGGAAATTGGTGAGAATTGACATTTTTTGTTGCGAGCATGTCTCTCTCTCTAGATGAATTGCAGAATATTCTGAGTTGGAAGGGACCCCGAAGGATCATGGAGTCCAACTTGTAAATGAATTGCCCATATGGGGATCAGACCTGTGGCCTTGGCATTCTTGGCACCAGGCTCTAACTTGCCATGTTTTGTGAAGAACAGAATAACCTCTCTGCGAGGATGAGCTGAACTAATTAATCTAGAGAGGGAGTTTTAGACATTAGGAAAAAATATTATTTGTGAGAATAGTTGAGCTCTATAGTGATTTGCATATGAAGGCCAAGGCATTCCTATTGTCAGAAGCTTTTAGGAACAGGTTACACAAGTGGGTGATTCCTCCATCAGATAAATGGATTCATATTCTTGAGGTCCTTTCCAGCACTTTAATTATCTTGAAAATAACTGTAATAGAAGTGACTTATGTAGGAGTTAGTATTGATTAGGGAGAGTTGTTAGACTTTTACTTGAGACAAGCAAAGATTATTTTTTTTTTGCTTCAAAGCACCACATAATGTTTTTGTTGAGTAAGTCCTGAGCAGAAAAGACTTACATGGCCTTGATGAGAGTGAACTACCTTTTCTAAATTTAAATACAAAAATTGCACTTCCTAACACATTGTTTTTTTAAAAATATATTTGTTTTTATAGATGCTTTTGCTTTGCCCAGTTACTAGGTTTATATTACCTTCAGTGCCTTTCTTCACTGTACCTTGGTTTCTGTGATCATTCTGGAAAAGTGAAGACATAGTAATGTAAAACAGGTGTAGAAAGACACTACATACTTCTGTGATAGATTGTCATAATGGCTCTTAAATCAAAATTGCTGTTAAAAATTGCTGTTTCTGAATGTATAATTATTTAAGGAGGAGTCACATTTGTATATTTATTAGTCTGTTTTAGGGGATCATACCTTCATTTCCTTTGTTTCTTTTCCTGACTAATGGAGCTTAATCTGGAGTATGTTTTTAGGTATAATATTGTATGACATTAGTTTTTAATTCTTCACTTGAATTTTTTTTTGCCTCCCAAGGTCTCTGTCTTGAGAAGCTGCCAATATCTTCCTCAGCTAGCAATCTCCATGTGGACCGTGAACAAGAAATTGTTACATGCTATGAGAAGGCTGGGGATATTGCTCTCCTGTACCTTCAGGAGATAGAAAGGGTAAGCTAGGGTGATTTTCTAAATTGAACAACTGTGTGGCTCATCTTTCATTCATGTGGTCTTTACCAACATCTTGGTAACTTAACAAAAAGATGTCTGGTGTTTCTTTTCATAGGAATTCAAAGCACATTTACGACTGGACAATAAATTTGTATGCCTTAATGGATGTCTGGTATCTCTCCTTCTGACTGTTCTCTCATTCTGACCTCTTGGGAAACACTACTAACAGTCAAAAAAGGACAGAGCTCCTCTGAGCTACTTTGTATATTCAAGATGCTGATGTGGCCTCTTGCTACTCTATGGTAGTTCATTCAGAATCATGGGATTATGGTGTCTTTCAAACACATATGTTACAATATGTATCTTGCATATATATACACTTACTAGCTTTTCAGATAATTCTTATAAAGCGTTTAATTCAAAATGAAGCTATGAAAATTAATCTTGTTGATTTTTTTTTGAGCCAACAACACGACTGAACTTAAATTCTTTTTTATAAACTGCTTGAAGGTAAAATTCTGCCATAACAGTGTACCTGTCAGCAAGTTCAATGATACATCAACCAGAATAGTAACTGAAGTGTTTGCTTCAGCTGATAGGCACAGTCCTAGGGCGATGAAAAAATCATCAGATATCACAGCCACATAAACATATGATTTTGAAATATAGATGAACTTCAGATAAATCTTGATACTTCTATAAATTGAATCAGGAAAATGTTACTGGATTTGATAGCCCATGTGTCTCATTAATATATTCCTTACTGTATGTATCTGTGGACCTACAGTCACTGTCAAAATCTGGGGTCCTAGATGTGTAGTAGACTTGGGTTTTTTGATGAAAGTTGTTATATCTGAACTTTTTAATGTTAGAAAAAATACAACAGAATATGGACAGTTCTGCAGAATATTAGGCAAGTTCCTGTACCTCCCTCCCTTTTATAAGTTAAGGATTATGAATTATGGAAAGTTAAACTTAAGCTCTTCATTTGGTAAGAGCGTAACACTTCATGATTTAAATGCTTCAAACTTTACCTGAATTTAAAGGGATAGGCTCTTTTATTTCCTCCTCTTGATTTCATTTACACCATTAACTGTTGTCTTCTGTTTGTTACCCCTTAGCAAAAACCCTTAAGTGCTATAAATGCATTTTTAAAAGAAATTTGTGTTACCCTTTATTTCTAGGAGTTACACACTGCTGCTTTTTGTTTAGATTTTGAGGTACATTTGGGCAAAATGCAATACACTTGTGGCTCTGCTCTTTGGCTTGTGAATGCTGTCAGAGTGAAGTGGGCTGGCAATATCCATCTGACCCCCTTTTTCAGACCCATTGCTTGCAGGCCTTGATTTTAAGTTTTTTTTTCTAAATACACTTCCCCCCTCCCCCCCTTTTTCTTTTGTTCTCTTAGGTAATTAATGCCAATATACAAAACAGAAGCCCTAAGCCAGGGCCCACTGCACATGAACAAGAGCTTGGTTTTTTCCTGGAAACAGGACTTCAAAGAGCACATGTTTTATATTTCAAGAATGGGTGAGATTTGATTCTTCTTTTATTGTATTTGCTTTTTTGTTTAGATTTTGGTTTTTTGATTTAACTGGGCATCATTTTTAGCAATTGTGGATTCTGTAATTATGAGGTCTCTTATTAATAAAGCAGTAACATTTTGATTAAAATAATAAGACTGCCCATATTGTATTTATTTACATATTGGAAAATTGTTCAGTCAAAATATACTAAGCAGAAAGCATTTTATAATTTTGTTTACTAAATATAAGAACTTAAAGTACCTTAAGCTTTAACTATTTGAAATTTACCTTATTATCGACCACTGTTAAAAAGTGATTGTCAACATATTGAAACTCTTGATTTTTATAATTTTGATTTTGTAATTTTTTTCCAAATCTCTTCAGTTATCACTTATTTTAACATTATGCTGCAGGATAAATGTGCATGAAGATCAACAGTATGTATACAAGTATACAATCTTCATTGTACCTGCTCTGTAGATCCCTTTAGATTCTGCATGGGAGTTCCTTTATAATTTATTTTAAATAAGGCTTTGCTTAAAAGCCTAAAAATAAATTCAGTTACCACACAGAATGAGAAAAATAATACAACTCTCCATTTTTAAGAACTTCAAAACTCGGCACAAATGGGTTTTAAGTACATTTCTGACATTTGTTGAAATCACAAAGTTTAAAAACTTGTTTCTGGGACTTCTTATTTCATTAGGAAAATGGCATTTTATTGAAATACTGAACTCTTGATAGCACTATTGTTTTGTACCAAAAATATTTCTTATTCTTTCAAATACATAAACTGGAAATGAAGGAAATCATGCAGTGTCTGTAAAGAGTTCGAGATTTTAATGTACTGAAGGTAGGGTAAAAAAAAGGCTATCCAAGTTTTAAGCTGTTCAGGAATTTCAACATGGAAATGAGCACTACACTTTTGAAGTCTCTTTCTTAAAGTATTGAAGTAGTGGAGCAATTACATGATCTGAGAGTTACACTTTAGTTCTGTTTTCATAATTTAATTGCAGGAGGAATGGAATGTTCTGAAAGCAAATTTTTTTCGTTTACCAGAACTAAAAATAAGATCTCTGTTTTCATGTCTGCACGAAAAAATAAATAAAATATAGTTACTGAAAAAAATCCCAGTGGCAGTCATGGTTAGGAATAAGCTAAGAATTCCACATTTTGAAGAATTTTGATTGAAGGCCAGGGATGGAAATGGTGCATTTAATCTGACATGCTTTGTGTAAAAGCAATCAGGAGTAGACATAGCAGATTGCAATTAATGAAGAAAATAAAAAGCAACTGCACAAAAAATGTCGTGCAGTGGATTGTTAAGGAATATCCAGACAGGAATGTTTTCCCTAGACCATTTCAGCTGGTCTGGTGTGAACTTTGAATGGTGATTTTATTCCATGTGCATTTTAATTCTTCACAGTGAAGTTGTTGGTGATCTTGTTAACTTCTACACAAGCATATAATTTTTTTTTGCAGTCTTTAGTACAGTGCTTACAGTTTATAAGCTAATTACACATTATATATAGAATCTTGAATTTATTCTTCTAGTTCCATTGGCCAGTGGTACTTTTTCCGTGGTATGATATGAAGCAAGGTGTTAGGAAAAATAGCTCTGTGACAATAACTTTCTTACATATTACAGCTGTTACATCCTTTAGTTTTCTTTCTTAATTCAGAGTCAATCACAGTTCTTTCAATATTTCCTAATATGGTCATTGTTCCAGGCTGCTTGTTATGTGGCTACTTTTAGGGGTTGCTTTTTTAGTTTTTTCATTTTTTAACTTGAGTTTACCAGAACTGAAGAGAGCTTCAAATATATACTTTTTCTAATAGGAATAAATTTAATTTATAGCCTGCTTTTTAATACATCTATTTTAAGGAGGTTTTGTTTCAATTTTAAATGTGTCATCCCTCCTGATGTTAGGTTTATAGAAAGTACATTTGAGATCTTTCCAGTAAGCTTTGCAGCATACTTCATGTTTGAATGTAATCTAAAACCATTTTTGTACATGTGTCCATTTGCAAACCAGAAAAGAAAATAACTTTCATATGACCTGGAAGACCATAATTTCAGCAGCAACATAGGGAGTATTGCTGCCTCCCCATAAAGTTCGTTGATCTACTTCAAATTTCCCTTTCATTTGTTAACTGTACAGAGGTTTTCTTTTAAGTTGAGTAATCAAGATTTTGTAGAGGATTAAGTGATTATCTTTCAGGTATGCATTATCTTGTATAAAAAATAGAAAGTGTTTGAAACTTAACTTAGCCTTTCCGCTAAGTGGTGGTATTTTGGAAATACATGGAAATGCAATTAGCTTAAAAAAAAAAAAAAGTTTAAGTGGATATAGTCTGAACTAGAAAAGTGTTGGTTTAGTGCTATTAAGACACGAAACTGAAATTAATGGTTTCTTCTGAAGTGTACAGAATTTTATTAAAGAAACAAACTACATCTCCATTTTTCACTTGGGAGATGAGGAACATTTCAGCTTGGCAATGTGTAACAGAGAAGTTCAGGAAGTTGTTCTAAAACTTAGGGCAGGATTTGTGTGTTTTTTAAAAAATGTTCTGAAAGATGTAACTTTACATGCCTTCAGGCTGCTTACATAACTTGTATAGTAGTTGCTTTGTAATTTCATATTGAAGGAGTTCAAAGCCCTGATGCTTTTTTCACGAAAAGCTGTGAGCACAGGAACTTTGACATTGGTATTTAATGTAGCTATTTTCAAGTAGAATGCCCCTGAGAAAGAAAGGACAGCTGTTTAGGTTCCCAGTGTTTCTTCTAACCTAGTATTTGCTTTGTTGTGAGATTTACAAGTTAACTTTGTCTTGTTTATGGTTTTCATTTTTGAGGTAATAATGTTCACAAACATTCTGGAATTGTATGCTCTTGAGGCAAAATATCATTTGGTTGAAGTTTAAAATCAGGAGGCCATCATGTGAAAACCAGACTTACCAGCTTTCAGAGCTATTATTTTGGCTTCTCCTTTATATTACACCCCCCCAAGGATATTGCTCTGGATCCAAACTGCAGTTTGGTCTATCTCCATCATGGTTCACATACTCAGTCGAAGCCTGAGGATCCCAGAGATGATCTGTACTCCTCGTGGGGCCATTTGGCCTGTGCTGGCACAGCCACAGTGAACAAGACATTCCCAGTCTCCTCCAGCAAGTTGTTTCTTACAGATTGGCTTCTTCTCCATAGAAAATTAGCCTAGAAAAAGAGGAATTAAAAAACCAACCAATTTTTCTCAATTTTTTTCCATATAATTGATATCATTGATTTATATTGACTTTAAATGTTTGACAAGGACAACAAAAGCCCTCTTTAGAGTATGGGGCTTATCTATGTAGAATTTCTTTTATCTGTGTTTCTCTTTTCACTATAGCACATAACAGAAATAGTATAAGAATATTGCTCTCTTTCTGGTAAGAGAGGAACAATGGATGGGAGGCAGTACATGTTCCACATGTATATCCATACAGTGCTCACAACTAGGGATTTTACAGTGATGAAATCCATGAAAGAAGGATTTATGTAAATGCTTGCACACAAAGATCCTGTAGGATCAACTCTCTATTAAATACAGTGCTAGATACCCATCACTCTGCATCTCGAGATCTTATTGCACATCCTACATCAGTCTCAAAACAAGTTACTGTTTAAGAGTTAAGCTTTGAAGAGTTCTCCTGGCTGCAGTTTAAAGGTACAAAAAAACTTCATGCAGATGATGGGGAATACCATGGGGAATACAGTATTGTCACAGAATCACCCCAAGACAGTAAATAATAGACAGTAAAATGAAAACATTGAAATCCTACAAAATATCACATTTCTCATATGTAAAATATCACTGCTGTATATTGGAAAGCAAACAAAATCACTTCTGTCACAGTTTTCATCACAGCTTTGTTCTCTATATACTTGCTTTCATGTTTGTGTGGTTAGGAAGCTAAAGCAAGAATATATTTAAGATGGGAACAAAAATCACTTCTCTGTGATTCCTAGCAAAAACAAGTTTTCAAAGGATACTTTATTATCTGTCCTATCAGGTGCTTTCCTCATCCTTGTTTCCAATACTGTTCTTACCTGTTAATTTTCATTGAAAAAACTTTATTTCAACATGAGAGGAAATTATTATTCCCTCAGATAGTCAAGGTGAAATCATCCATTATGAATGCTTTCTCTTTCAAACCTTACTGTATATTTATCGCTCAGAACTGTGTCTTAACTTCAAAAGTTTAAAATCAGATTTCGTTGTGAAGTAACAGATAGGAAACCTGCCAGTGTTGCATGGAAGACTAAGGTGGATATAAACATGAAGGAATAATTTTTATTCAAAATCTTAGCAGCTTTTGTAATAACTAGTTTTACAAAGTACAGTGAAAGGGTTATGTTAGTTTCTGAGTTGATGATCAAGAGTGATACTCTTAATAATTTGTAGTTGGAATTCTGACTCTAGCTCACTTTTTCCAAGAAGATACTTAGCATTTTTTAGCCAATGTACCATGTCTTGCTGGCTGTTGATTGCATTTGCAAGAGTCAGATTGAAGGTTTTGGGTTTATGTTGAGTTGTGATGGCTGGCAAACAAAATGGTCTTGGGTCCTCAAACAAGGGAGTTAATATTTCATACTCTTCCCCTGCTCCCCTCAAAATGCTTATTTTACTGCTCTGCTTAATGCTCTTGGTTTTCCACTGTACAGAGGAGTTACTGTTGTCATGTTCCTCAAACCCCTCCTCCTAGTATGCATTTTCCTTCTTTGCCTTTTGCTGGTTCAGGTGCTCGTTTTGTTCTTCTGTGAAGTCGTTCTGTTATCAAAGAAATCAGAGCTTTCTGTCATTCTGGTGAGAAGAACTGATTAACTGGAAGGTGTGGCTGTCAGAAAAGAGGTAGGACCATGCAAGTGAGAGTAGGAAGATACCAAGAAGGAAGAATGATGGAAAAAGGGAGCAAACACGAAGAGATGAGAATGAGGAGGATGAGATCTCCCTCTTCATGTCGTGAACCATTAGGTGGACTAACTACCAGTGGAACTGCAGTCTAGGCAGCAAGTGTTTTCATTTTGAATGCAGGAATGCCAGAATTGCTGCTTGATTGGGCTCTTTCAAATACTTAGGCTTGTGTAGCTCTAATGGCACACTTAAGATGTTTAATTTATAAGCCCAAACATCTGTTAAGAACTTTCAAGCACAAAACAAACATGCTCTTCTGTAGCAAATTTGAGATATCTGCATGAGGTAACAATGGATAAAATGAGAAGTGTGCCATGACAATTTTTTTTAAGTAGACTTCTTTTTTTTTTTTTTTTAAAAAAAGAGTAGTTTTGGATTCTGGCAGCAAATTAGGGATTTTCTACATTTTATTCAGGAAATAATGCCCAGTGTTAATTAATGTTTTGTGAAAATTATATAGTATTGTGGGTGTACTGAAAGCATGAAAGGAAGAGAGGGAAAACAGAACTATCTGAAGTTGCAACTGTGTTGCCTCTCATGGGTAGATATCTCAATGCTTACTAGGGTGTTTTTCTAATTGTGGATTAAGTTATACTTCTCCGCCCTCTTAAACCTGATGGAAAACAGACATTAGGTGCAATGATCCATTGAGCAGAGTATGTAGTCTTGTCCATTTGGTCAGGCCTTTAATCAAGTTATGGAAGTGAGCCATATAATTGCAGTACTTTTTAATGTTTTTTTAGTTCGTCTTTGTAGGGCTGTATAAAGCAATATGGTAAACACTGTACCTCAGTATTAGGATGTTCTGTTACTGTTTAAGAATTCATCTTTTGATTTGTCACATTTCTTGTTTTTTGCTTATGTAGTAACTTCTTTTAAGGTGAAATTGATTGTGGCCTTAATACTATGTAAATGACTTAATTGGCTAAAAGTAATTATAGTGTATGGATTTTAACCGTTATGTTTTTTTGTAAACATGTTAGTTATACTGAAGTTACTGAAATGTCACTGTTCTGATTGGCATGCATATTAAGATTTTTGATTGCCCTTACTCCTTACCTTTAAAATAATTCCTTTCTTTACTTTCATATTTGAATTTTTGGGAGAAAAACCCTAAACTTTAAAACTTGCAATGTACCTATGAATTTACAAATATTGCATTTCCTTTTCTCTTTATAAATACCGAAAGAGAGAGAAAGCACAAGAGAAGGTGGAAATGAGCTCAATTCCAAAAGCAACTTCTGTTTCATCACCTTGGTCAAGCCCTGTAGAATTCATTGTTACTGGTTTCTCTCCTTTTAAAAGATGAATATTTTTAAAGTGTCATATAGTAAGTCTCAGCAATGGAGCAATAGTGTAGTATAAGTAGCTTAGCCTGTTCACCAGCATGGTTCTGGATGTGTTTTTCTTTGTTAAATGGGAGAAATATTGACAATTTAGCCACCAAATTGCAGAGTAGGTGAGGTTTGGTATAGCTCAGTATGCAAAAATTATTTAATTAAATTTTTAATCATTAAAAGACAATGGTAGACTATATTTGGGTTTTTTGATTGAGAATAATAAAGGAAATGCCTGTCAAACAAAACCCTTCTCACTAATGGAGAAGATACTAGCAAAACATGCTGTAAGTACAGAATAAATTGATCTTATCGACCTTTCTAAGGTTAATTTAAAAATATTCCTTTAGTAGTCAGTTTTGAGTATATCATGATTAGACCTCACTACTTGTGATATAAGGAATAGTGCTTGGAGGTTTTATCCTAATATCATTCAAACATAGACTGCTTCTTGTTGAGCAGTTTCTTTCATTCTTTCCTACTTTTTGTGTGTGTTCAAAACCACAAAAATAAGTAGTGGTGGGTGTGAGCTTTATCTGGACCAGTAATGCCAAAGCACTGTGTTGCTGGATGCCAAACATGCATTTTAAAACAAAGAGACTTCTTGATGATGATGGTGACAAACATGTTTGTGCCTAAAGTTTACTATTGCTGGCCTTCATGCCTATACACAGGTTTTCTGATCCTGCCTTGAAGGCTTGTCCTTGGTGCCCCTTAGTTTTCTTCCTGTACTTTGCTTGTATCATATCTACAGTTACCAATTTCTGTCTCTGTTTAGGAATGAGCACCTTTGTATAGGAGCAGTTAAGATATTTTCATTATTCGGTATGTCTGTATAGACTTTCAGTAGGTCTTGGTTCTCAGCCTAATTGGCAGATTGCTACTTAAAGAGTCAAAGTAGATTTTTTTTTCCTTGAAGATTTGAAGCAGCAAACATTCAAATTGTCTTTAAAAATGAGGAAGATACAATTCAAAGGAGTTGATTTGAGCATGTTCTGACAGGAGGCAGTCATATAAACATGCATGTATGTAACTATCAGTGTCCATCTGTGGGCTGTCTTTGTCTTGTCTGAAATCACTGAAAACGTGTCAGTTCCAAGTGAATGTTAATGTACCTTAAAATTCCTGGTCCTGTGAAAGGAAGGGATCTCAAAGTCGTTTACAGACACTGTGGGACTCTGCTGTCTAAGTTAATGTGCCCTTTTGCTCTGGCATTCAATCAGCACAGCAAGAACTGCTGGCATGAAGGCATTGTAGTGAAGAGCAGGTAAAAGCTCTGTGTGTCCTAGGCTAGGAAAGAAAACCATGTGCCAGAATAGCCACCACTCCTCAATGTTACAAATTGTTAACAAATACAGGAAATGTACTTTGCTTCAAAGCAGTGTGGTGTGGAGATCTACCATATTATTCATGGTATAATTTGCTTCATTTTTTGTCTCTAAAAGCATTTAACTTAATTTTAGGGTGATTTAGATTGTAGTTTTGAGGTCTGCTTTTTAGTAAATTTCACGTAGAAGATGCTTGACAAATCTATTTTGTGTTTGTGGTACTTGTGCAGTGGATCATTGTTAAATGCTTTATGAAGCAAAAGCTAATTCTGTATTTTAACTGCTTTTTTTCTTGTTCAATCTTACTGCTTTTTCCATGATACAGTAGAACTTCAGTCACAAGTTTCAGTCCCTTGCAGATGCTTAAAAAAGTGTAATAGGTAACTAATAGCAACCTGTCATGAAGTGTTCAAGGGCTTGTGAAAGTTGCATGCATTTTCATAAAGTGTTTTGTTACTGTTCTTGTAACACGTCAAAAGACATAAACTTCATATGGAAAAAATGGCAATTCCTAAAATTTCATGAAGTTATTGTGATTTGAAGTTCTACTGCATAGTATGTGTTTCATCTGCACTGGGAAAATAACGTTTCAAGCTGACAAGTTCTTGCTCATAACTCTTCAACAGTTTTTCTGGGAGCATTTCAGGTTTTTGGCAAGTATGCTTTGTTTGGTTGGGAGGTTTTTTCTTAATTTTTTTTTTTTAAATCTTGTTATAAGGATACATTTGTGACTTTGCAATACAGTCTTTGGGAGAGAACTCCATTTATAAGAAATACCCACTTAGACCAGAGGACTTAAAGCTGGGATTCCAGTGGACTGGTTTTGGCTCTCTAAAATATTTGGAATGTGGTATTACTCAAAGATATGTATTTTGGCTTTCCAAAGGTGCTGAATGTATTCAGCTTCAAATGAGTTTGGAAGTTTTCTTGAAATCTGGCCTAATGACTTTCTGTCCTCCCTTAGTGTGTGAAGTTGGTGTAAAGTCACCAGCTATTGAGGCCTGCCTGTGAGAAATGTATAAATCAATATAATCTTTCACACAGTGCTTTCCATGCAGATGTTTGCACAAGATGAATTTTCTTTAGTATGTACTAGCTGGTCACTCTATGGTCAAGCTCTGCTGTAGCATGTGGGCTTTTTACAAACAATTTTCATTTCTTGTGTGACTGGTGATTATTTATTTTTAGCCAACTTTCAACTGTTTATTCGGGTTTTGTTCCTTGGAAATGCTACATCTTTTAAAATGCGCTTTTTTATAAAAGTGGTTTAGGAGGTGAACTTGTGCTAATGAAAGGTGATGTCCGTGCTAGTGAAAGATGTGTGGAAACTCAAGTTTCTGAAATATCCTGATAATCCTTTATTATGTGAAACAGGACAGAGATGAGTGCTGTCAAGTAATCTGAATAGTAAAATAAATGAATATGTCTCTAGGAAAAGTGATAGGAGTTCTACAGCCCCACAGCAAGATCTCTTGTATCAAACACTAATTTCAGATTTTTTGCAACTGAATTGAAAGAAAGTATCTGTATAAAAACGCTGGCTTTATTTTTGAATTTGTACACAGCTGTGGTTCAAAAGGTCAGTATTTTAAATATATTTGCAATAAAGACAGCAGACTAAAGAAGGCAGTTTTAACATCTGATTTATAGTGTAGTGCAAGAGTGCTTTTACTTACAGAAAGCTTACACAATATGTAATATTTCTTCTCTCTTTTGGCTCTGTCTTAGGTAAATGCTACACAACTTGCACATAACATCACACCTTAAGACAATATATGGTGTAAAAGCAATGATTTGACACAAAATACACTTTTGATCAAATAATTTTGTTTCATAACTAAACTTCAAGTAATGAAATGGTTGTCCTATCTGCTGTGTCCATGTTGCAGAATTCAGTTGTTCAGGTCAGCAAAAAGCTAACCCAGTCCTTCACCAGTTCGAAGACAAATTGTATTAATATAAAATGAAATATTCTCAACTGCTTTTATGTAAGATAAAACCTCCAAACAACTGGTAAAGAGATGAGAAAAAGGTAAAGCTGTAAGACATTCAATATAATCTATTGTTTGAGAAGAAAGTTCAGATCTGCTCAAATTGTTAGTATGAATGATGCCTCTAAGGGTCTTGAATCTCTGCAAAATCTGTTTAGGCAGCAGATGTGGAAGAAGTATACATGGAGAAACTTGGGTTGCAGAAGCCACATGAAAAGCCAGTCAGAGTCAAGAACAGAACACTGATCCCCCAGTCCTCTTCTGGTCACACAGTGGGTCTTAATGTGTTTGTACTCTTTCTCTTTTGAAAAGGAGTTCAAAATTTTATGTTTTGTATTGCTTTCAAGGTTACAAGATTTGTTTATTTTTAATCTCCCTGTTTTAAGGTGTCAAGAGGTAGCTAAAGTGAATTTTTTTTTCCAAAGTCTATACTAGAAGCCTAATGTAATTGAAAACTAGAACTATTGTAGCAGTGAGAACAACTTCGTTTTGTGTTTTGTCTTTTTTCTTTTTGAAGTGGTTGCTTTTTACTTCTTTTCCTTGCTTTCCCTTGAACTATCTACTGATCATGAAAATGTTTCTTTTTTTCAATAAACTATCAGGGAATGTTGTTATAGTAATCAGTGGTGAGATTCCCAGATGAATATATATATA